>CANXYC010296162.1:0-19302 GCA_948193065.1 Aleurites moluccanus | reverse complement strand
TAAGGTAGCAAGGCTATTGATACGTTATGATATGATATTAGTTCTATCTTATATGTGATTTGATAATGCCATCCTTTGCAGGCATTCTTATGTTCTAAATGAGAACCATAATTTAATTTATGATATGATTTGATAGTGCTAATTATTGCAAGCACTCATATTTTTTTTCAAGTATAAGCTTATGATTCTTTCGTATTATGATTCTTTCATGTCCAAGTATATGTATATGTATATGTATATGTTCATGATTTGATACCCAAATTCTTGATTAATCTAAAGCATTACGTATTTCATATCTTATTGAGTTGAAAGTTCATCCCTCTTCTGTGGTTTTAGGTATATGTATATGTATATGTTCATGATTTGATACCCAAATTCTTGATTAATCTAAAGCATTACGTATTTCATATCTTATTGAGTTGAAAGCTCATCCCTCTTCTGTGGTTTTAGGTGCTAGTGTAGCTCGAGAGAAAGCTAATCCAGAAGATAGAGCTTCTTGACTTCTTCTTCACAAGAAGTTTGGATGTAATTATTTTGGATATTATTTTTGCTATGTATATATATAATTATGTCTATTGAGAAGTATTCTTTTAGAGCTCCATAGATAGATATGGAATAGTTTTGATTTTGATGCCATGGATAGCATATGTAGACTCTCATTTGTTTCATATTGATGTTAGAACTATCTTTTAATCGGTAGGGAACAAATGGAGATATCATGATATAAAATAATGATTTATGAGATATGATGTTTTATATTGGATAAGTGTATGTTGTTATGTATGAGACAGGTTTAGTTAAGAGTTCTACTGATTTATGGTGACCTTATGCCTACTCTTGCCCTAAGACCATCACACCGCTGAAATTAGGATGTGACAAAAATATTCTAAAAAGAATTCAACTCAACAACAATGCTCATTTATCCATTAAAAGGAAAAGTTGGAAAGTTATTTATTATGAGAATTTCATTTTTATATTTAATTTTTACATTTCATTTTCACACACTATTGATCCATAGATTATTTGATACAAAAATGAAAAAGAAAATCATGTCTTTCCTTTACATATCAAATTAGGTAGCAAAAATAAAGTGGTAGCAGTGAATATGTAGGTTTTAATTTAACAGGTTTAACCTGCAAATAAAATTAAACATATAAATGGCAATATGTTTTCATTACTTGCAGAAAGAAAAATCAAATCAAAATACGCTTTTTTACATTGTGATTTACTATAACTATGTAAAAGAAAATTTAAAATAATTTAATTAGTTAAAATATTAAATAATTTAATGTATTAGGATATCTATTCCCATCAAATTACATGGTAAAATAAAATCATTTTTTATTTCTATTTTTAACATCAACGAAACAATAAAAATGATTCAAAGTTATATAAAAAAAAAAATGCAATGCGCGAATTTTAACTAGTATATTTTAAATTTGAAACATAAAGAAATTCTCTTTATGTTCTTTATTCATTTATTTTTTTATAAATTCTTGAGGTTTTTAAATAATTTAAATAAATTATTTAATTAATAAAATATTTAATATGAAAACGTCACGAGTTTTTTTTTTAATTTTATATATAATAACTTTATTTAAAAATAAATTAATTAAAAATAATAATATAAGAGAAATAAATAAATAGGATAGAATAATATTTTTAATTTATTTAATTTATTTTTATTTTATATTTTCTCATAATTTTTTGTTAAATATTATGATTGATAATTTAAAATTTTTTATATAAATTAATATTAAAATATTTACTAAAAAATTTATTAACGAATCTATTAAAATAATAAAGATTTATAAAATTTTTTTAAATAATATTTTAAGCGAAACGATATTAACATTTCTTGATAAGTTTTTAACACTCTTCTTAATAAATTTATCATTTAATTAGATTATTTTATCCTTTTCTATTTTATAGAGATTTTATAATACTTAACTTATCCTTAATTCACTATCACAAGAAAAGAAAATTTCTTTATTATAATCTTGGAAATTTTTATACACCCTTGTATGGTTGCCTGAGAATAAACATATAATCTAGACATTGCCTGATTGCTAACTAGGATCAGAAGGTGCATGTGAAAATAAACATTAATTCAATGATTTCTCTAGTTACACAACAACAACTCGTCAGATTATTTTGCATTCAATCAAAAGTCAGCACATATAATACTTTTACAAATATAAGGCATCATTCATCCACAACTGATTAGTCCATTCCAAAGATGAGAGGGTAAGGACTTCTCCTATGTTAATATAGTTGGTCAATCTCCCATCTCTCTAGTATTTAAAAAAAAAGGAAAACTAAAAATTATTATTTTCTTTAGAAAAAAATTATTTTTTCTTACATTATTTTTCTTTATGATTTCACTTCTTTCGAACAAAATAATTCTGTTTGAGTCACTTCTTCATCACAAAGAAAAATGTCATGAACAGCAAAGTCGATTAAATGGTTACCTTTTAGAATTGGCCGCCGCAGCTTTTGTTTATAAAGTTCATTTATGATGTGTTTAAATGAAAGATGCCTTGACCTGCCTTTTTCACACTTTTATTTTTTTTTTTTAAACAATAGGAAATTAAAATAATTTTACAGAAGTTTTATTATTTTTTCTTCCTTCTGTGAACTAAGGGTAAATTAAGTATTATAAAATATTTGTAAAATAGAAAAGGACAAAATAATCTAATTAGTTACTAATTTTATTAAAAGGAGTATCAAAAATCAAACTATGGAAAATGCCAATATCGTCTCCTATGTTTAATATCATTACTTTGGGGCGACTTAAAAATTTAATTAAAAATATTTTTTTAATATCAGATTACTTCAACGCTCTCTCTGCACATCGATACTTTGAGAAGCCGAAACGAAGCGGGGCAATCCCTGATAAGCCTGCCCAGTCACTCCGATACCTTCATCTATACTTTTAAGTTCTCACTCCTGTCTAATCTTACTGAAACTCATCTCGTTGCGTGCATATCGGAAACGTGGTCACAGTGCAGTGCGTTTTGTCCGTGATTCATTAGAAAATGGAGGAGCTCAGATCAGCTATGGAAGATCACATAGAGCAAATGGCGGATCTCGTTCAGAAACTCTCTTCGGAGCTCCGTTCTGGTCTTCGACCCGCTTATGAGAATTTTCTCGAATTCTTCCATGCCATCGACTGGACGGTACATGGAAATTTCAAATTTCAAATTTCAGATCCGCTACTAGCTTTTGCTCTCAATCCAATTTCAACTGATTGTTTGGAGTTTCTGTGTTTTTTTTCTTTTTCTAATAATGTTGGTTTTCACAGGAGCCTTGGTTAATGGGTTTAATGGCTTTTCATGTTATGTTGCTGATAGTGGCCATCATTTCAAGGAAACATATCAACTTCCAGATGTTCCTGTTTCTTCTAGCTTGTAAGTTCTTTCAATTCTTTAATTAGAGACTACACAATTCGATTGGAATTAGAATGGCTATAAATGTAGGTAATTATAACTATGGATTATGAGTTGATTGATTGAGACAACGTTGAATCCTTTTGTGTTCCTCTACATTGTTTGAAATTAGGAGCACTTTTTTACAACTCAATGTAATTAGACATGGGCATCTTAAATAATCTGTTTTCCAGCAAGGTCTTAGTAATATATTTTACATTACAGGTATGCTGTGGCTCTTAAAGCCACTTTGGCCCCGTGGTTGCACTGCTTTTGCTTTAACGCCAAGGGGAAAAGAAACGTGCGTCTTCTTGCATCATGTTCTGGCTCTTGGTGTGTGAGCAAAACCATTGTGCCCTTGGGGCCAAACAAGGCCTCAGTAGTAGCATTGTGCTTCTTTGCCTCTATGAATATTAGAAAATTCCTTTGTGGCATATTTTTGCTTTTTGGCTTTGAGGACTGATGATAACATTATATCATCTTTATGTATGTGCACATGTGTATATGTGTGTGAATGAGGAGTGATCTTTCATTTCCATGAATCCCTTGATTTTTGTGGTCATTAAATATTTCTAACTATAGCGTATCTATACTTTTTGAACTTGAACATTGGAATAGCCACTTAAGAACCATAGGTGATTTCTTGATTTTCCCTTAATTTGCCTAAGATGTTAAGAAGTAATTTAAACTTTTGTTTTATGGTGCAATGAATTCTCTCTATTTTTGGGATTGTGTTTGTTTCTTCAAAACTCAAGATAAATCCTAAAGAAAATGGAGCTTTAATGTTGATGCCATCATTTTGTCGAGGGTGAACGAGAAAATACATTAGTATTAGAGCGTACACTGTAATTAGAATCATATAGCATATACCCTGTGAAAGAAGGTAAAAACAGAAGAACCTTGCAATTACCATACCTCCACCCTCCTTCAAAGTATCTTCTAGTAATAAGAGTGATTATCTTTATGAACTCAACTGTAACTCAGTTTCTCAAAAAAAAATCCCCAAAGCCTCTGCACTCCTTTTTTAAACCCTTAAGAGTTAAGGCATCTTCAACAAAATCAGAAATTCTTGGACAAAGTTTCAGAATTCTTATTCACCTGTAACCAAAGCTTGTCAAGGAATATGTCCAATCCTTATGGTGCACACCAATTTCTCTCTTTAGAGATTCCTCCAAAGTTGCTTCATCACTGAACTGCCTAAGGTTACCCTTATTCATTGTGGGGCTATTTTCCTTGCTCTTTTTTAACATGATAAAAAAGGACTTCCTATCTTGCTACAGTAGCTTCTTTTGATACCATACATCAGATACCTCCAGTACTGAAGATGCTGTTATTGCTATGTTGAGACATCTCTACAGTCGGTTTGGTTCTTTTCCTCTCAAAATATCATATTGTACAAGTATAGATAGCGCTTACCTCTTCGTGTAAAGGTATTTTTTTCTAGGAAATCAAATCATGTTATGATTACCAGAGGTGCAAATCTTGACTAAAAGTTTGTAAAAGCAACTTGTAGAAAAATGAAATTTGGGATAGGTCTCTTGGTTAAAAATAACATGTACTTTTCCTTGTTATCTCTAGGTTTTCAAAATCAATTTGGAGGTTGGACTACTAGTAGACCAATCCCTCCTTGTCATTTGAAATCCCAAATAAGACATAATTCAACTCACCAATATCACATGTTTATCGCCATTATTGGCTTATAAGTATATATATGTTTGTAGTTGGGAGGTCAATGTCTTCTCTAGAAACTAAACACCTGGTTGCAGGGATTGATGTAGCCTTCCTTTTTATTTTTCATGCAAATATTTAAGATTTTATCCTTGAATATCATCTTATATAGACAATGATGTCATGTAGTGGGTGGTGTATACTTTGCTGAGAGGCTTAATAGAGTTCTGGGTGACAATTGGAGGAGCTTTGCAAGTCAGAATTACTTTGATCCACAAGGACTTTTTCTTTCAACACTTTGGTCTGGGCCTCTTCTCATCATAGCGATCATTATTTTGGTCAGTAGTTGTTTTCACCCTTTATCTACCCCCATTTTTTTTATGTTCTTTGTTACTCAATCTTTCCTATCCATTCTGATCCCTTTTTTTTTTTGGTTGGTGCAGATCAACACTCTCTTTGCCTTGTGTTACCTGATTGTTAGGTGGAAAAGGGCTGAACTTAGGCACCGTGCAAGACTATCTCGTAACAAACAAGATTGATTGTGATCACATAGTCTTTCCTGCTCTAGACATTTGAGGATCTATTTCTTCCTGGTTGTTTAATTTAGATTACAGATATCTTATCAACCTTTCATGGCTCTTCTCTATATATATATTTTTTTAATCCTAAGTTTTGAAGGATGTAATCATAATGTATCACCCAGATTAGACTCATATTCATTGCATACTAGTATAATTTTTTTCGTCACCTAACACTCCCAACAATTTAACCAGTCTTCCCTCCACTCTTTTTTGGTCTTTGATAATTTTGCCTGTCTTAACTTCCAATACAGAAACTGAGTTCTACTTGAATTGCCAACTTATTTTAGTTCCCATCTTGCATGTTTTAGTGGCAAAATGTTGCAAATATTTTTAGAGATTTGCTTTATTATTATCATTATTATTTTTTATACAGTACAATTAGGGGATGTAATGGAGTCAAATTGATTTTGCATTTGTTGATCTCATGGAAAATTTCATGATAGTGACAAAAGAAAATTTTGTTTTAAAAAAAAAATTATCATTTAAAAAATAAGCATGAGAAGTTTTTTACAAGAATCAAAATCAAATTTTGATGAAATAAAAAAAATAAAAATTCATGTCTCAATTAATTGAATTGAAAAACTTTTTAGTGAGTATGAGAAAATTAAGACTAGGTTAAAAGACTTTTATGAACCTTCTAGAAAGTTTTTATTGGTAGTATAACTCTTAAGAACATGATTGCTTCACAAAAATGAGTGTTTGATAAAACGGGTTTGGGATAACTGTTGATTTCAAGGTTAAGAAAGTAGACACTTTCTTTAAGGAAAAAACATTGGACTCCAAAAAGATTAACAAAATTCTTTTATTGTCACTATTACGGTCATATATTTTATAGATATCTAATCAAATTTAAAAAATCAGTCATTAGAAAGGTTTGGATTTCAAAAAAATTAAAACTATTAAACATGTTTGGGTTTTTAAGAATACTAATAAAGATGGACCCAAATATACCTGAATACCACTCAAAACATGAAAAACTCTTATTTGTAGGAGCACTTAAAAAGGAAGAATTGTTTAATAGTGGATGCTACAAAGCATATTATGAGTAACAAGGCACAATTCACAAAATTAGAGATTAAGAATAGAGAAAATATAACTTTGGAGATAATTTTAACGGAAAAATCATCGAAGTTGGCTCTATTAATCTTTGTTCAAAATTGAAAATCGCCCAGAGTAACTCCTGTTATTTGTAATATGAATATCTGCCTAGTTTCGCTACAATAATCCCTAATTTCACCTTCATGAACCCCAAGTCTTTCAAACCTTCCCTTTTTCAAAAACTTTAAATTTTCTCCATAAATCTTCAGTCACATCTGAACCAAACATCTTCAAATCCCTTCCAATCACTTCTTATTACCTCTAAACACTCTCAGAATGGCCAAAAACAAAAATGGTTGCAAAGAAAGGGAAAGGCATTGACATGGAAGAAACATCTAGGCAACGAAAAAATAAGTTAAAGGACCATATGGGTTTGTGTTTTCTACCCCTAAGCTTCACAATCGATTTGACATGCTTCAACTTCTTAAAATGGTAGGTAGTCGACCTTTATCTTTTGAGGATTTACATTCTTTAGGTTTGAAAGATGTTAAGAAGCATTGCATCAATGTGTAAGGTTTGCCAACATTGATGAAGACACTTATGCTAATCTTATATGTGAGTTCTTCACAACTCGTAGGGGTTCACCAACCAAGTCTATATGTTTTTGCTTAAAATGGATAGAACGTACACTTACATGCACTCAAATAGGATAAATATTTCATTTGAAATGTGAGGATTATGCTAATATGCCTGAAGATTGAAAAGGTACTCTAGTTTGAGAAAGGTTTACGGGTATTAAGAAATTCGATGCAAAACAATCTAAGGCAACCAAACTACATGACATCTCACTTGTATCACGCATAGATTCCTCACATACACTATTTTTTGCTAAATCTAGCAAGGGGATGATTAGCAAAAAAAAACTCTTTGCCTTGTGGTGCCTAGTTGAAAAAAAAAAATTATTTCATTTTGCTAGATGATATGTTGATTCTTTCAATAAAATGTCTTCAAAAACTTAGGGTAAATCGGTGCTCGAGATGTGTGTCACTACTATTGTAAACCACTTTAAGTTTCTTAATAAAAATGACAACAAGTATCATGTTCGCATTACTCCAAATGATTATCTTAAAATGAGCACCTTTTGAGATATGAAGATTACCATTAAGGATAAAGAAAAGGGTGATTGGCAAATGACTCAACCTTCGGATATCAAAGCTAATAAGAGTAGTGAGGATGAGAGTGATGAAAAAGTTGACATTATGCCTAAATTTATGGACATAAATTATCAATTGGTTGACATCTTTAACAAGCAATTGGACAAAAGAAAGATTTTTCTTCATAAGAAGAAAATTAGGTATCATTGGCACATCCCAGGTATAATTCGTATGATTGACACTTCTCAGGTATAATTCTTCCTTAACTTTTTGATATTTGAATATGTTATGTGCATAATTGTGCTTATATATACATTTTGCTGTAATTGCTAAGATTGAAAAATGAATGATGAAATTATTATAAATATTCATTATCCAAAGTTCAATCCACATTAAAACCATGCCAAATATTATTTAATATGCAACTTGACTTGAATATATGAGCCTTTGATTATTTTATTGTGCTTTTGGTACAAAGAATTCCTTTGTCACTAAAGTGGAGTATACTTGGATATTATTTTTATCATAACAAAAATGGGGACAAATATGTTTATGCATGTTTGCCTATTATGGCTTTATATTGAGCATATTGACGTGCTATTGAGCAAATTGTCTTATTATACTTTTAACCCCCTTACCTTTTTTATTATGATAAAAAGAGAGAAATGTATGATTTAATGATGCATTTATTAAGGGGGGAGTCTTTGTGCATATATACTTGAAATTTGTGAATATAATTGCATATTTTCTTGTAATTATATATATCAAATATATTTGTTATAAGTGTTAAAGTGACATATGCTATACGAATGACTTAATTTTTATCATCATCAAAATGGGGGAGATTGTTGTCCCCATATTTATTTTGATGATGTCAAAACTTAGTTTAGTTATTTACTATTACTTAATATTTTGCCGTCTTTTTGCTATTATGCAGGGAGTAATGATAGTTACAATTTCATAACCCTATTACTTTAACACTTAAATTGATTTAATTTGGAGAGAGGAAAAATTCATTCCCACTAGGAGCTTTTTCACATAGCATCTAACATAAAAGATCTGGTATCTCGGTTGGCTTATCTTGGATCTTTGGATACTCTATCTTTAAGTCTTTTAGTTGTAATTAGGCTGAAGGATCTTATTCGTCATCCTTATAGATATATTCAGTCACAGCTATATTATGCTCCCTAATAAGAGCATTGATTTTCTTCCAATATTTATTATACTTTTATGACTTAACCATCTAACTGTTGGAAGTTGGTGCTTGACTTGGTAGTTGAACTAATAAAGGCCAACATAACTCTTCGACTAAAAGCTTTTATTGATCAAGGCTTGACATCTCAGGTTGTTTTCTACTAAATATTCCCCCTCTTATGAGGATGAGTTCAATCATCTTAGTCTGAGGTTGCATCCACCATGTACACTTCTTTATCGAAAGGTTCCAGATCGATATGTACTATCTCAACAAATCCCTTCCTAAAGAGAATTAGTGTTTGGTGCATTTAATAGGGGATGCAACAATTGAAGTAAATTCAATCTCAGCCTAACAAGATGTTATAGTTACTCTTTATATTTACTATGAACAATCCTCCTGACCTTATTTCATAACCGTATTGATATGAAGCCTTCAACCATTATTTCATTGAAACATTAGTCTTCTCCAAATTGTCAGTGCTTTAGTTGAGCTTCTTTAACATACGTAAAGGTAGAATGTTGACCCCCTACCCCCATATCAACAAAGACTCCATTGATCATTACCCTACTAACTTCTACCTTTATAGAGAGAGGTTGAATATGATTGGTTAAATAGATAGGAGGCTCTTTTATTACAATTGAAGACTTAACTTCTCTAACATCTTCATTGGTTTAGTTTCCAATACATCCTATCCAATCTGGATATTTGTTTTGGCTTCGCCAAGAAAAATCATTAAGTAGGTAACAAACTGTATTGATGCTTACCCTAAGCATCCCCCTTGCTTTGTACCTTGTTTGTACTTTTTATGGCCTTTTGATGATCAACATCTTTTTTACTATAGCTGAGGTTTGGTCCTTTCTTTAGGGACCTATACCTTATTGCGGTTAGTAATCGGCCCTATTTCCTCCACCTTATAAGGTATTGGCTTGTAATTAGGTTGTACATTTTGGTTTGAACATTATGCCTCCATACTTCTTCTTCTTATAACCGAACTTTTAGCTCAACAACTTTTGTTCATTCCTAGCCCTAATTCTCTCTCTCTATCTTTATGATCCAGCAGCCTGTTCAACCTTCTCAGCCTGTCTCTGCCTCTACATCTTTCTCTTTTGATTTTTGTTTGGATCGATCTATGTTGTTGATTTGGTCTGAACCTTTCAAAAACACTCCTACAAGCAAACGTATGAGTTTCCCACTACTTAGTATACTGAGGATTAGGTTTGAATGTGCTAAGGTCTTTTGCCTAATCCTTAAATCGCTTTTGGTCCTTGGGTTAATACTCTTACCTCTTCTCTCATGTTTTAGTTAGACAATTACTGGATTGCCCTTACTCCTTGTGAATCGGAAGCTTGGACCTATTTGGTTGTGGCCTTACCCTCTAAGCAATAATATGCTTACGCCTTTCTAATTGTGGCCTTAGTTTTTGAGCAATCATATGCCACCATTCCCTATCTTGCTCGGTATGCTTCTGTAGTCTTGAGGTTCGGTACAATGAGTTCAATCTCTTTTTGGCTCCTTTCTCTTTGGCACCACCTAAAATTTAAATTTGCAAGATGCACATATCAAACAAGTAGATTTATTCTTACTCATCTAGAGGGTCCTTTAGTGGCTAAGCTCTTGGAATTTGCTAATGTTTGACTTCTTCTAACTAAACCTTATTAGGCTTGGTTTGCACCATAAGTTTTTTACTTTCGGCTTTAGTCTGCAGTTCCACCTTCTCTCTAGGCTAAACTATTGGGTTCAACTGCAACTCTCTTGCCCCTAGTGTTTTAAAGCCAGTAATGTTGATCTCGGACATTTATTGGCTTAGGCAAGGGATTGGTTTCTACCAGTAGGGCTTTTCCTTTGTTTGGAAAAGCAAGTCTACCTTTTGAATAGCCTTCTAGATGACATTCCTGAAGACTATACAATTATTTGGGTGATGTTTAAAGGAGATATGCCATTTGCAGAAATCCTTCTTAGCTCTTTCCTCCACTAGAGGATGATATGTCTAGCCGACAAGGTGATCTAATTGTCCTTGAGGAGACAATCGAAAATATCATCCGCTTTGTTAAGTTGAAGGAGTATTCCTTTGAAATCTTGTTTCGGTTAAGCTTTAGTGTCTTCTTCTTGAAAGCTGATGGTTTACTCAAGGTCGAATATTCATATGGTATCCCATATTTGAGTTCGACAAAATACACCTCTTCATCAGAATCTAAGACTTCATCCTACTCCACTGCAGAAATCTCCAAAGGATATAGGTAATAAGTCCCTTTGGAGGATGTTCTTCTCTTATCCTTCTTGAATAATCTCTCATACCCATTAACCCTATCTAAGAGACAATAAAAATCCTTGAACTTGTGGTCCTCCAAGCATTTTTTTTTTGTGATGTTCAGGCCACCAAATGCAAGGTTAACTAGCTCGACTTCTAGGTTCATAACATTGTAATAACCCTAGATCTTTCTGAATATAGCTATAAATTTCTCAACCGATTCTCTTGGCATCTGTGAAGTTCTTGTAGATCAACCAGTGTAGTTGTTGGAGGTGTCTAGTAGAACTCAATATGAAAATTTTCCTCCATTTGAGCCTAAGTAGTAATTGAGTTGACCCTTAAATTAGTGTATCGGGTGAAGGCTGACTTGGTCATAGAATATTCAAATAATCAAAGCTTGAGAAAGTTTTTGGTTGAGGTCTCCCCACATTGAAGAGTGAATCTGGAGATATATTCAATAATGCTTCAATTATCTTTCTCAAAAAGTAATATAAACTCGGGGATCTTGTATCCTTTTGAAAAAAGGTAGTCTCAGTCAATCCAATTGGGATATTATTTTTTATAGACTGGCATAACCATTTTTTTTTTAATTCTACTTCCATTTGCCTAAATACATTCATGAGGTCATCCTCATCATGACGGGGCTCTCTATATTCTTCCTCCTTTCCCATGCATCTTTATCGTTATTATTAGGCCAATAGTTCGACCATCTATCATCACCTCTATAGTATCCAGGATCATACTCCTCATCTTGTTATCATATCTATCATTATATTGGTAATCATTATAACCATAAGGAGGATTGTTACATAGATTAGCTAGCCCAATTAGTGGAGAATCTCGTTGTGCATATTGATTAGCTTTGTCTTTATTTGCTCAGCGTAACAAATTAACATCGTTGTATCGAAGCTCATCCCAATGGGTTTTCAGGGATATTCCACCTGTATTGATCGACAAAATTCCTTCTACCAGTCATATCCTCATTTCTCCCTCCATTAGTTCGGTGAAGTGAGTCAAGGTCATGTTGAATCGATCTGAGGGTATGTCAATAATCCTTTGTACTATTCGATTCTAGTCTACCATCGATATCTTCACATAAAAAGCTGGTCTATCATCGATATCTTCAAATTTCCTGATGCTCGATAATCGATCCTACTACATTTATCATCGAGTTTTTTGATAGTTCGATCATCGATGTTATGCATGTTGTCTCTAATGTTTGAAATCTTTCTGAATCAAATTGGCCCTATTAAGCATTTCAAAAAGATGTTAACCTTAAAATGCCTAATTAGATTATTTATGATTAATACCTTTAGATTGTTCTAATTATATTCTTTAATTCAGTTATGACTAATGTTAAAATTTGGAGACCTATGCAAATAAATTAACGTATCCTACTATATATGGGTTCAATATCAACAACTTCAACTAGGGATCTGATAAATAGGTGTCAAAATATCGCCAATCAAAGTCGAATATATGGAGTCAATCAATTATAAGGAGAGACCACATGATTCTTGGAGTAGAAATTGATTTTCTTTATTGAATCAATAATAAAAAAAAAATACATAATATTTACAAGATTATTTATAGGATATTTACAGTAATATAATAGTCATTATATGCTCAAAACTCTAATTAGTTACACATTCCTAATTAATACAATAAATACATCTAAAATGGACTCATTATGTACAAATGGACCCAATAATAACCGATTCTATATGGATATGGTCTAATAAATAAACGATATGGGACCAGGCCACATTAACAATTTTCTGTTCATTCAAATTTTTATAAATAGATTAAAGATTTAATTAAATACAAATACACTTCTTTATCCTCTTTTGCTTAATATTTTTTTTTGTTTTTATTTATTTGTTGCTTTCTCCTTCATTCTAAGTATAGGCTTTACTTTTGCTTATATGGAAATACTAATGAGAATTTAGAACATTGACATATTTGGAGAGGATCCAAAATCAAAATCATTTAATTTAAATATTTGGCTTGATAATCCATTAATAAATTTTACTCTCTAATCGGAATTTTTGAAATAATATTTTGACGCTTTTGATAAAATAAATTTTTATAAAATTATTTTTGCCAATTAATAATTTTTTTATTTATCAAATTTTAAGAAATAATAATTTTTTATTCACCAAAATCACTTTTACTTAGTGACTCCCAAACACCCGTAGTTGTTCCAATTTAATTACAATTTAAATTGTAAATATGAATAAATATTTATTTTTATTAATGTGTATATATCATATTAATTATCTCTTTCTTAATTATCATACTTAATTTATTAATTGTTCAATGTTAAATGGCATAATAATTATTTTTCTTTTTATTGTGTCAGTAGCGAGTCACCGGTAATTTCCTTTGAGGAGATAATTAATTTGAAAATAAAAAAGAAATAAAACATTTAATTTTTTTTTGGTTAAAATTTAGATAACAGATAAAATTGAGATTTTTTTTTCAGCACCAAACAACTTTTTTTCTTTATCAAACAAATTGACCTTATCAATCAATAAATATTTATTTTCTCCTTTTAAAAATTGGAAAATAGCATAAAAATAAGAATTTTTAATTATACAATAATTAAAGTTCACATATTTACCATAAAAGTTTTAATATTGTAAAAAATTATTAAAAACTTTCAACATATATATTTCAATTTTCTAATAAATTTATGAATTATTTTATATTATAATTTAAATTAATTAAAAAATATATACTCAATTGAATTTGCAAAATATTCAAATCAGATCATTCAAACTTATCAAAACTTGGTTAGGCTTATTTGCAGCCATAATCAAGGTGCAAAATATATTAGTTGACATATTAATTATAGGCTAATTTTGTAATACAATCTGTATATCGTATTTTATTTTTACTCCAACATTATCATTAATTTTAAATTTTAGCTATTGGAAAAAAAAAATAAATGATTACTTATTTTTCAGGAAACTAAAAATTGTCCTTATAACTTGTAACATATTATTTTACTTTGATTTAAACAACTGAAAAAGATTTTTATCCTTTCAAGATATTGATAATGCTTATTATTTATTATAATATGTGTTATTCATTAATTGAACAGAGTTTAAAATTTCAGATCCAATGGGTATTTGTAAAAAAATAAATAAATTATGCAGCTGTTAGTTTTTTAATTTTCAACAGTTGTATTAAATCGTTTTAGTTAATGATCAAAGATGAGTTATTTATAAAAGTTTCAATTTAGAACTTTTTGAAACAACTCCTATTTATTTAAATAAAAAAACTAAATTATCTTTTTAAAAATAATATTAGATAAAAAAATAAATATTAATATTTATTCTTAATATTCATAAAACATATTAACAACTAACAACTAATAATAATTTTATCAAATACTTGCAACAATAAGTCATTAGCTAACAACTACTAGCTACATACTGACCGCTGTCAGCTATTACCAACAAGTAAATCAAATGAGATATTTTGCAAAAAATTATTCTAATCGTCCCTGTTAAGCTCAAAAGTTCATTGAAAAAATTCAACAAGTTACTCAAATTGATCTTCAAGATGCATGTTTAAAATTCTTATTTTCAGAAGAATAAACTTATTCTCCTGACTATCATTTTGCAATATAAGACTATTCTTTTGAAGATGAAGATGATAATCTATATGAGCTTGTTCATTCTATTTGTCCTGATTGTTCGATGGCAAAACATGATCACCTAAGTCCTTTGGTGATAGTGCAACTCTTGCTAGAAAAATATTCTAAGCCTATAAAGACTGTTGTTTTTATGGATGCTAGTGCTCATAGAACTATTATTAATCCAATTGTTCTTCCTCAAGAATATTGAAAGCCATAATATTTTAAGGCTGCAGATGGAAAACTCTTCTTTATAGAATATATCGCCAGGAGCTTTATAAAAATTTCATTTTTTACTAGATGTTCAATATGGGAACAATGTTTGTGATCCAGTCTTCCATATAAGGATATTGTCATTGGTTTTGATATATTTGAAAAATGAAGACCTTACATCCTCTCTCATGGAATTTAATTCAATAAATATTTTCAACCTTTCACAACCATTCCTTTTTTGTTTCTCCAACAAATATTCCCAATCAGCTCATTTGAAGCCATCCGAGAAAATTTGATAAAATTTTGTTGTGCTTATTCTCATACAAATTTTTTATCAAAAACTACTCATTCACTCTAGAAAATTTATAATTTTTTTTATTTCTCTCCCTTTTAAACAAAATGAAGATAATAACCTGACAAAGGAAACTCACCTAGGAATGCCTCCTTCAGATCTTTCTTTGGTGATAGAAGAATGTTCATAACTTTTATCACGGGGTCTTATTGAAACCATCAAGTCCGATTGGGCATGTCAAGCTTTCTATATGACTAAAAGATCTAGACAAATTCAAGGAATGAAGAGATTAGTCATCGATTATCAAACTTTAAATTATTTTTTAAAGGATGATAAATTTCTATTATCAATCTCTTCCTTATTTACTCATTTTTCTTCAGCAAAAATATTTTCCAAATTCGATCTAAAGGTAAAGTTTTGGCAACTTGGCATTCAACCATATGATAGATACAAGATAACTTTTTGTATTCCTAATCATCACTATCAGTGGACGGTGATGCCCTTTGGATTAAAATTTACTCCATATCTTTTTTAAAAAGTAATGGTGAATATCTACGAGCTACTCTTTTGAAACTTATTGATTTACATTGATGATATTCTGCTTTTCTTTTAAAATTCTCAATCTCATCAACAACTATTCTCACAGTTCTTTATCCTTGACAAAACAGGATGGAGTGAAGCTGCCAATCGCAAAGATGTATTTGGCTAAAGATGAAATAAATTTTTTGGGAATGGTTTTTAAAGATAGTTAGTATCATTCTAGACCACACATTGCTTTAGAATTATTGAAATTTCTAGACGAGAATCTTATACATAAGAAGATATAGTAGTTTCTTGGAATTGCCAATTATTTGAGAGACTTTGTCCCCCACTTTACTAAAAAAGCAAATCCACTTAAAAAAATGCAAAAGAAAGATTCTCCACCATGATCTGATAAGCAGACAACAACAGTTCAACATTTAAAAAAGGAATTACAAAATTTGCTAAGGAATCTGACTAACATTACCATTCCACATTCAAAGAAATTCTTATGGTAAAAACGTTATAAAAAAAGTTGAATTTCATTTAATTGGTCATCATTTCACTATCATAATGGATTGTTCATCCTTTTCTAAAATGTTAAATTTCAAAAGGAAGATTCTTCCTCATCCACAAACTGATTTGCTAGAAAGAATGGTTCAGTAAATATAAATTTGATGTTGAACACATCAAATGAGACTAAAAATTAATTCCAGACTTTCTTTCTAAACCATAATAAATTTCTTACTCTATAATCAATCTCTTCAAAGCCAATCCTCTAATTTTCATGGTATCCTCATCCACTTCTTCACATTTCTCCCTCGTGAAAATCTCCCACCATAAGTCAAAAAAAATATTTCTCAATAAACATTAGATTCTCTAGCGAAAACTCAAATCTTTGAATATCAATCTCTTCTCATCAGAAAATACGGTCAACAATTTTTCATGGAGCTTGCCATCCATCCTAATTATCCTTTTCTCAGACCTTATGCTTTTATGGACCTTATTATAGACTCTTATTAGACTTAGCATAAAGAATTTTTTTGTTTTCTTTGATATTTTTATCACATGTATCATGTAGTGTTGGAGGTTCAAACTTTTATAAATATATCATTTATCTTAAAAAATGTCCTTAGACAAATCCACATTTGGTCACATTCTTCAAATGATACAAATCTCTAGAACAATGCGATAACTTACTCAACAGAGAAAGTTTTCAGTCCCCAATAAACAAATCCTTTAGTTTGAGATTGGTGGTAATTCTTCATCGTCATTTTGAAACCAAAACCACTCATAACTCAAGAACCTATTTGACAGTTACTCCGCAGGTTTCAATTTACAAATCTCATTAATTTTCTCTTTACAAGGATCTATTCGATCACCTAGAAAAATATAAGGACTCGGAGCATTTCATAAGTCAAAAAAATGAAATTGTGCCCAGAGAATTTTGGCCTCCATTAGAAGAAGATGCTCTATGGTCTGCTTTTCCTCCTGAATACTGTAAGAAAATTCATTATGACAAAAAAGACTAGCAAGATAATTGACTCAAACTACTTAGAGACAGACATGAACCACAACCAATAATTCCAAATGATGACAAGCATGATCCTACTTATCATTTTTGGACTAATATAATTAAAAATTCTCAGGACCCATATGAGTTCAATCCAAATGAATATAATTGAAGATTCTCAAGACCCATATAAGTTCAATCCAGATGAAGTTATGAAATTTTTAACTAGTAATGATGACAACCTGTCTCCCTCACATGAATTATAAAGAAATATAATATCTGAAAAATATATTTTTCTTAAAGCGTGATTTAATAAAGATTGTACTATTTGTTTTAATTTATTATTTGCTTTAATTAAAGTATGAATTGTTGTAAATTTTACAATTCATATGAATTATAAAAGTTAGAAGCTTGTACTTTTTTTCTTCTATAAGAAATTGTGTATAACCTAATTAGAGGCAGAATCAGTCTACAAACATTGCCTTCTCTTGTGTGAAAGAAAAAATGATTTTCTAATAATCTTTATTTTCTTCTTTCAAAATTTCAACAAGGCTTATAATAAGAAATCTTAGAAAAAATCCTTTCCCCGACCAATGATCCATGAACCTGTGTAGGTTAAGAGGACAAGGCCGCGAAGTATTTGCCTTATGTGAGTAGTATTTGCCTTATTTGATTAACAAGGCTATAGCACTAGCCGTCCGTTACAGGTGTTGGTGTTCTGTATACAGCCCTCTTCCTAGTCGTTTGCAATGCATATTGGACTCTAGTTAATGCACTACTGTTAAGTTTTAAGTTAGACACGAACACAAAACTCGACATTAGTCGCACTCAATCGATTTTTATTTTTGAATTCCAATTGTTTAAAGTACTTTGAATTTGACTCGGTTGGGTTCAATTTCTGTTAAAAATTAAATTATTTATTTATTAATATTAAAATAAAACTTGAATGAGTTTAAACTCTAACTCAAATTAGTGAATTATTATATAAAATATATTTAAAATTATAAATAAGCTTATAAATATATTTAAAATTTATATATATAATATCAACTTAAAAAATTAATATATTATTAATTGAATAAAAATTAATCAATTGGTTAATTTGTATATAAAATATAAAATTTAAGTGATTTGGATATAAATTAATTGATTAATATATTATTAATAAATAAAAATTAGTCAATTAATTAATAAAATATTAAATATTAAATTTAAGTGATTTTAATATAAATCTATAGATCAATATGTTGTTAATTGAATAAAAATTAGTCAATTAATTAAATTTATACATAAAATATCAAATTTAAATTATTTAAATATAAATTTAAAGGTATTAAATATTTTGTCCTTTATTATTAATTAATAATATTTAAAAAATTTAAGAAAAATTCAATAATTAAATAACTTACCATATGATGTTATTATTAATTAGTAATAAAATTAAAAATTAATATTTCATCAAATTTAAAAAATGTTTAAAACATTAAAGAAGAAATTCAAACATAATTTTATAGTTGATGTGAATTTTTCTTATAAAATATTAAATATTGAATATAATAATAAAATAATTTATTAAATGATTAATAATGAATTTATTTAATTGATAAAAATTAAGTGGCTAATGATCTATAAAAACATGTACAGTATATTATGCAATGACCCTTAATTATGGCAATTGCTATTATTACTTGAAGTTTTTTTTTACTTGAATTGGAAATAGCAAATAGAATGTGTTATAGTAAAAGTGAAACTTGCTAACTTATTTAGTAGGTTTTCACTTTTCCCTCTCATTTAATGGTGTTTCCCGCCA
>CANXYC010296079.1:0-11421 GCA_948193065.1 Aleurites moluccanus | reverse complement strand
TTTGAATTTAAAGGTTAGATTAGTGTTTAGGATGGTGGATTGTATTCATTTCCATCAAAAATGGAAAGAAAACATCAAAGAATGGAAAATCATGGTTTGGCCGAAATGGATGCAGCAATGGTGAAGTTTTGGGCTGAAATTTTCCAAGGAAGAAGATGAAAAATTATTATATTTATCCATATATAAAAGATGTGATCCAATGGTTTAGGTTTCATGGTAATTTTGGTGAATCCTAGTCATCCAACCATCCATTCTTCTTACTTTAATCCTATTGGTTCACCCAAAGTCAACTTAGATAGGTTACACATACTTTTGATACATCAAATCACAAACCAAAGGCAATAATCCCATACATTGAGTTTAGGTTAGCAACTTTGCAACCTACTCATCTAACCATCCAATTTAAAGTCATTTGATCCAATGGTCGGATTTAATCAAGCCTAAACTAATACCATAAGGTTGCACACACTCGATAACTCCATATTATAAAGGAAATGACCAAATTACCCTTAGTGCAACCGAAACACCGAAATCGAGCTACGAGCCGATAATAATTTTTCGACCGGGATTATTTCTTAAACTACTGTTCAAATAAATAAAATAAGGCCATTTTCAAGTCTTTTAATTATTTTCTCCTTTTAAATATGATATTAAATCCATAAAATTTCGAAGGGCGAAAAATGACCATTTTGTCCCTAGTTCACCAAAAACTCAAAATTTCCCGATTAAGTCTTAACAGCCTCTAAACCACTTCTATGCCTAAAAATAATTCAAATAACATGCATAACTATTTATTTCATGCATAAACATACATCATTAACAATACAAAAAGAAAGAAAAAAAAATTTCCCCTCTGTTGCCCCTCTAATGATTTGGGTTAGCTTCTAGCTGAGGTGTTACAAATTCGCTATTCTAATTATTACTTCAACCCCATTAACACAAGAAATAAGAATCAAACATCCAAGAAATACCAAGATTTTAACTTCTCAAGGATTCTCCATTTCAAAGTATTTATTCCATAACTCAATTCTCAGTTAAGCTAAGTTAATACAAAGTTAGAATAGATGAATATAAGTTAAGTATAGATGTTTAAAAGCATCAATTGGCATTTAGTATGGATTATAAGAAAGAATAATGGATTTAGAGTTTTGGGTGAATAATAGATATTCATCCCAATCTTCTATATTTCTCTAATAAGTGATTAAACGGATGTTAGAAAACATGTTAGGATTATCAAAGATGATTAGAATCATAAGAATTTATCATGTATGAGCATTATTAGGTAAAACCCTAATTTGAGTATTTGGGGATTTGACATAGGAGAAGAGAACTTAAGGGAACAAAACAGACTATTGTATACATAAGTAATTGAGGGATTTATAAGGATAATTTGCTTTGAAATAAGTATAAACATTGCACATACATGATGTTCTTCGAATTAATTGTTCAATTCTTCCCAATTTATATTCAATATCTATGTTATGAAATATTGTATTTGTTAGCCTATTTAATGAATTTCCCATGATGCTCTTAAATTGATGATAACTTGTTCTATGAAATCTCCTTAATTAATATGAATGACTTGGTCATCCTTCCTTGGACCAAGTTCATATGAAACCTGGTTGCTAATTTAAAAGAATTCATGTTCATATGTTGATGGTCTTGCAACAAATGTGATTCTTTGAGAAATCCAAGTTATATGACCTTATGGTATGCATATGTATAGAACGCTCTTCCCAATGAGAGTAAATTCATTAGTCCAATGTGCACTTTGGGAGCCCAGCTGATAGGATTTTTATTAATGTTCCAACTAGAGGGGGCTATAAGCTCTAGGCATATGCTCGGCCAAGCATATGTGACATGATAAAGTAGCAAGGCTACTGATGCATTATAATTATAATAGTTCTATTTTATGATTTGTTTGATAGTGCTATTCAGTTATGAGCACTTATGTTCTTTGCAAGTATAACCCTATGAAACTTTCATACCTAAGCTCTTTCGCTTAACTTATGCCTTGCATGTTTATATGTTACTAAGTTGAAGGCTCACTCATCTTCTGTAGATTTTAGGTGATAGTGTGGCTCGAGAGGGAGCTAATATAGAAGATAGAGCTTTTTAATCCTTTCCTCCAAGAAGACTCTATGTAATTCTTTTAATGAACTATATTTTGTATTAATGTAATTATATATGTATAAGGAGTATACTCTAGAGCTTCGTAGTTAGAAGATGTGGATAATATTATTTTAATGAATAGATTGACATATTTGTGGATTGTCCCTTGATCCTTATTGATATGGGATGTATCTTTTGATCAGTAAGGAACAAGAGAAAATCATATGAAGATGTATTGATACAGATGAAAGATGATTATATGATTCATAGGTTGGCTATGCTGGATGATGTCTATGTATGATATATATATATTATGTGTATGAGATCCATGTTATAAGTGTTCTACTGGTGTACGGTGGCCTTAAGCCTACTCTTGCCCTAGGCCCATCACACCACTGGAGTTAGGGGTGTGACAGTCTAGCTGGTGCTTGACTGGTACTCTAACTCTTTCCCTGTCCTCTATCGCTGCCTTTAACTCCTATATTTTCATTTCTGCTCATCTAGATAATGGGTTGAGATGCAACTATAGTAGTCTGCTGAATACCAGTGTTAGGATAATTTCTGGCAAAGTGTCCCTGTTGTCCACATCTTAAACATGCTCTAGTTTCCCATCTACACTCTCCTCCATATCTCTTATCACATCTACTGCATGTAGGAATACTGGGCATTTGCTATACTGGTCTGGGTGAACCTCTAGAATAGCCAGATACTGATGGTTCTGTAACAATCATGGTTTGTCCTTTCCTCTGGCCACCTGTCGGCTAACTAGTTTTAGCTACTGACTCTGTTGCTTTAATCTTAGGAGTCCCTTCTACTTTTCTCAATTGGCTACCAGTTCTTCCTTTTTTTCTCTATTCTCTCTCTGCCCTTTCCTCTTTATATTTTGCCTCCATTTGTGTTGCTTTATCAATGAGCTTTGTCAAAGAAGTAAACTTTGTAGCCAATAATGTATTATGTAATGATGCATGTAATCCCCTCCTGAAATGGTTAATCAAATCTGTCTCTGTTGGTGCTATGCTCCTAGCATATTTACTCATCTTAATAAACTCAATGGCATATTCTGGTACGCTAAGGTTCCCCTGTCGAAGCTGCTAAAATTGAATTATCTTACTCTCTTTGGTTCCCTCAGTAAGGAATTCATCCAACAAAGCCCTTCTAAACTGTTCCTAAGTAGGTAGTGCTACACTATATATCTGATTCTTAATGTGACGAGTGAACTAGTCCCATGCATTTTCTTTCAGCAATAAACTCACTAATTTTATTGCTCTAGCATATGAACATAACAGTCTTTTTACCACTTTCTCTACCTCATCCAAAAAGTAATTTGGATCTTCACCTTGTTCATCTTTGAAATTAGGCAGTTGCAACTTCAAAAATTCAAACATATTAACTCCACCCTTATCAATAATATGGTGACCCTCCTGTCTAGCTACAAGTTCACCTGGGGTAGCTATAAGTGGCATAGGAATTGGTGGAGAAGCTGGTGGTATTACTAGTGGAGCTTTTTGTCTAAGCTCCTGAAATCCTCTCTGCATTTCTCTCCTCAATTCTAACATTTCCTGTCTCTAGGGTGCCTCAGGCTCACCGGCCTCCTATGTTCTTCGCCTGGTGTGGGGTGGTTCTACTAATTCTTCCCTAAATGAGGGTCCATTAAAAGCTATCTCTGGTCCCCTAAATAATTCCTCTACTCTACCAGGACTTCTACCACGAGGTCATCCTCTTGGCAACATCTTTGACCACTATAAGAAACAAACACAAAATTATATCACATAAAGGACAACACATAATAAACATATATGTAAGAAATACAACAAATGACGTGACAGGAAATCCTATGCTCTATGGTTTACCTATGCCTTTTTTCACACTAAACCTAGGCTTTGATACCACAATTGTCATGTCCCTAAATTTGGAATATGACAATCCTAGGATGTGGGAATAAACTATACTACCAATACCCCTTCTGTTAATTCCTATATTATCATATTATTCCATAAACATATCATATCAAATTATATCCACTCCATTCACATATCTAATTCACATACATTAATATATAATCATTCCATAGCATAATATTTTATATTTAGTTATAACACTATTATAGATCGTTTTAACATAACCATGGAGCAGTTTAAAGTACAAAATATATAATAAGAGGTAGAACTATACATGATAAAAATCTGGTCCCAACTGAGGAAGAAAAAAAGCCTTTGGAAACACTTCTACTATACTCTTGACCTAAAAAATATTAAACAACTGAAATATGAGTATAAAATTCTCAGTGAGCCATAAATATGCCATACACAATTAGGTTATATAAGTAGTAGAGTTGTTTACCAAATGAATCAATAAAGATTAGGAACAAATGAAGTAATAATACCAAATGAGGAAGGTCAATCTAATCAAATCAATCAATAAGTAGTGTTAATCCAATCAAGTCAATCAATGGTGCAATTATTCAGTAATAGAAGGGAGAAGCAAAGCATGACAGATAATGGGCCTGTAAAAGAATATAATAAGCTACTATAGTCCGATAGCATATCTAATCCAATGTAAATTACATAAGGTTAATCAGACCTTATGGCTAGGATATTAACTCCTTCCTAGCAACGGTCCCAATATAAAAGTAATACATTGTGCATAATACTGATGGTATTTACCCACTACCCCATCGGAAGGTAACTCTATCATATAAGCATATATATAAGGCAATTAAAATGAAATGTGGTAGCAAATGAATAATAAAACAATAGGAATCAATATCGATCAATCAATTATCTAATAATCTAATCTTAATTCCAATGAACAAATGATGAGGCAATAAATCAATAAACAAGAAATCAAAGCAATAGAGTAATGATCAAATGACAATGGGTAAAGTTAGGGTTTAGATATTAGGGTTGCTATGGATAGTTAACGTCGCTGTTGAAATTGCTAGTCAATATCACTGGCGAAAATGGCTAGTCAATGTCTCTAGTGATAATGGCTAGTCAACGTCACTGGCGATAATGGCTAGTCAATATCACTGGCGATAATGGAAATTCAACATTGCTGGCGATAATGGCAAGTCAACGTCACTGGCGACAATGGCTAGTCATTTGGTGGGTAAGGAAAGTTCATTTAGGCATTTTATCCACTTAGTGTGCAACATTTTAAGTTCTTTTTGGTAAGGTTTGAAGGTGAATTTGGCAAAGCCATTTCAATACACACTAAGTAAATAAATCAAGGAACAATGTTGACATTTTAGACCAATTCAATAATCAAACAAAGGGAACTTAAATTAGGTCAAATACCAAGCAAAAACAAGGGTTTTCCCCTTCATCATGGTTTAGAAAAGCATTATCTTTCAAGGGAGAATTCCATAATTCAAACAATGGTGATTTTTAGGTAATATGACATATTTATAACTCACTTAAGCCTTTGTTTGCACCATAATCCCTTTGGATGCTCCGAAATCTAACTTAAGCCCAATTGTTCTTCTCCATTACCAATCCTATTGTAATACCCTCTATCTGTATTGCTTGTGTTTTATACTTTGATTGATTGTCTTTGAATGAATTTGTTTGAGATGTGATAAATTTTGATTTTTCTATTATGTTCTGTTTTGTTTTCTATTAGTTTAGTTTGTTAGAATGTGTTTGGCTGAGTATAGATGGCTTTTAGAGAGAGCTTTATATTTTAAGTTATATTTGATGGAGTTTTGGTTAAGTTAGGTTGGAGAGATGTTGAAATATACCTCATAGCCTTCATTCGTGGGCGTGCAAAAAGTTCTTATCTGAATTTTAGATTTTCATCAGATTGCTTTCATGGGCGTGAGTTAGTCCTCACGGGCATAAAAGATCGACCTTCACGGGAGTGAATCCTTCTTTCATGGGTGTGAAGTGTCGGGTTCTATATATAACCGTTCATTTGTCACTTGTTCGAAAATTTATTTCTTTCTCTCTCTTCTTTATTTCTCAACCACCAAACCCTAAATCTGTCCCATATGTGATTCTAGGACATTAATAGCTATATTAATTCTCTATTTTGGAAAGGAAGCACTTTCTGAAAGCTATTAAATCATTTCAAGACAAGATTTCTTCATAATCTCCATTTGAGGAGAATGAGATATTTTCTTTATATTTCAATTTTTGTTATGATTTGAGGTTATGGGTTATTAGAATAGTTGTTTATGAGTTATGTGGAGTATCTTAAATGCATTAATGACTATAGATTTTAGTTGTTGGAAGAATTAAGGCAAATGGTAAATAGTAATATGAATAGTGCCAATTCTTCTATTCTTCCATAAATTTCTTAAGGAATGGTTAAATTGAGTTTAAGAACTATCTAAATAAGCTTTAGAGAGTCTTTAATTGCAAGAATTTGTTATGGATAATGTTGGATAAGGAAAACCCTAAATTTATGAATTCGTTGAAATGTGTTAGGCTTGGAGCTTTAAGTGCAATCAAGTTGATTTAGAGCTTGATATAAGGTTTTGAGCTTTGTTTTGTTTGTTGCTTTATGGAGGTGAGTTATGCATATGTGTTTTGTATGTATTTTCATATACATAAATATGATTCTTTCGTTAATATTCATTCCGAACATATATATGAAATTGTTAAGTTAGTAATTCTTGAACAAACATTATTTGTTATAAATATATCTTTGTTTCCATTGCTATACTTTAGAGTTGGTATTGTTACCTGTTTCTTTGGAACCAACTCTCTATTATAGTATGAACATATTATTCTGGAAATGTACTTGATTATAAGAATCCTTGTTATAACTATTATGTCTTGAACCTAGTATGTGTATAGTCAGAAAGCCTTCCTTATGAGGAAAAAATCATAGGACTGTGTGCACTAGTGACTCGACTGATAGAGTCAAAGTATTAAGGTTCTTTCTACATGGGACAAAGTTTTTTTAGACGTGTGTTAGCACAAACACATGTTTTCTATAAGGAGATCGTAGTACTCCTGTTTTGTTATGGATGTCGTTAGACTCCTGTTCTATTCTGTTGTTCTGACATTTACATTGCTTACCCTTTATATATACGTATATAAGTATTTGAGATGTGCCATTCTTTGTGAGCACTTTTGACTTTTGACTTTTGAACTCTATATTATGATATTCGATTTCTGATTCAACTTCTGATATGTATATGACCTCTGATTATCTGTATATATTCTGACCTCTGTATTTTGAAATTCATTTGTGATATATGTGTATAAAACAACATTCAAACCTTTGATATGATTATGAACCTCAGGTATGGCATATGCATGATTCATTGAGTTGAAGGCTCACCCTCCTTCTGTTGTGATTTTCTTCGGTCCAGAGTCCGAGGATAGAGCTTATTGACTTCTTTCTCCAAGAAGCTATTTGAAAGTATAAACTCTGTTTATTTTGAATACATTTATTTGTTAATGATTCAAAAGTAATTCTCTTAGAGCTCCATAATATTTGAATGGTTGTAATATTCTTTTGGGTTATCACCTGTTCATCTTGGATAGGGGAGCTTATTTGCCTTTAATCCATGGTGAACAAGTTGATTATATTTTGGGGTGATATATCATAGGTTGATGATGATGTTTATGATTATGGATCGTGGATGGTTATAGATATTATTTGTTATCGCTATAGGTTAGCTTGGTGTGTTCTACAAGCTTTCGGTGGCTTTAAGCTTACCCATGCCCTAGGACTATTGCTATCCGATTTTGGGATGTGACACCTATCTTCTTTTAGTTCTACAAAGTAAAACTCATATGTATTAGGCTAATTTTGATGTGAGAAAACATATTATGAACTCAATTTGAATTAACCACATCTATTTGGAAAAAATAAATTTTACATAAACTATAATTCATTAGGTTTTCATCTTATATTCACATATACATGTCTATTTATTAATATCTACCATTATAAGCATTAAATAACTCATATTGGATGAAAATAAATCAAAAGAAAGTGTACCTTAAGTTAGGTCAAAACCCTAACTTAACCTTCTTTGATAATTTTGATTTTTCTTTATATTTTTGATTGAAATTTTAGTATCTAATAGATGTTTAGGCTTTGATTTTGGTGTAGGATTAATTAATTTCTAGGTTAAGTTGATTTTCGAGGATGGAATTTGGAGGAAGTTTGGAAGAAAAATGGAGAAGGGAGGAAGGGAGAGTGTTTTGGCCAACATGGAGGAAAAAAAAAGAAAGAAATGGACCATTTTTTCATACTTAAGATTTTATGGATATTTTACTATTTTTTAGGTATTTATAATTTAGCCCGTCAAATTTGGTATTTATAAATTGACCCTATAACTTTTCTATATTTATAATTTTACTTCACTTTCACTTTTAACACTAATAATTTCCACATTTCCCATTCCACATCAATTATAGGTTTCATAGGTTTTTCTAGGCATTTGTATGTTTAAATAGGTATTTTATGCAATAAATTAGAATTTTAGGTACTAAATTGCTATTTTATAATTTAGCTGTCAATTTAAGTACTATAAAAATAAACAATACTAATTCTAGGTGTAATTATATGTAATTATAAAAAAATTCAGGGTGTTACACTAAGCCATGAAAAGCTGACCCAGCTGGCAGCAATGTTGAGCGATGAGTATGCCCACAACCATCATACACCAATCATAGCTCATCTAATCATAATCATTATATCATAAATGGTCCTATGTCATTATAACCTTATTCGAACATCCACAAGTAATACACAACATTCACAATTATAATGGTACCAATATTCATCATATTTCTTGTCACATCCCAAAAATGGAACATGATGGTCCTAGGGTATGGGACCCATCTATACAATCAACATCTGTAAAATCCCTGCTATAAACTCATTAACCACCTGTTATCATATTCCATCCCCATCTCAACTCTAACACAAAAACATTTAATTATATAATCCATAATATGCTAATTAATTAATTTATATTATTTATCTATATATTATACATATAAACTACTAACTAATATAGTTTAACCATGGAGCTACTATAAGATTACAAAAGAAATAATGTTTAGAATTATTACATAGCAAAAAGAAATTCAGTTCCTCTGAAGAAGAAGAAAGCCTTATGAACCATTACTGTCTACTCCTAACCTGAAAATGTTAAACCACTAAGAAGTGAGTGTTATTACTCAGTGAGCTATAAATATATTATTATGTATAAAGGCTAGGTAAGGAAATGAATAATCCACCAAATGCTCATATCAAAGAAATCAAGTAGTAAATAAATAAGCAAGGTAATTAAAGTCATATAATTCAATAAATAGGCTGTATGAAAGGAAAATAAAACACAATAGATATAG
Source organism: Aleurites moluccanus (assembly GCA_948193065.1). Lineage (NCBI taxonomy): Eukaryota > Viridiplantae > Streptophyta > Magnoliopsida > Malpighiales > Euphorbiaceae > Aleurites > Aleurites moluccanus. The sequence continues at coordinate 1,993 of CANXYC010296079.1, read as the reverse complement.
GGCTTCGTGCTTGTATAAATCTCATTAGCTACATTCTTAGTAGCTTAAACTCGTGAAATGACATAAGATTGATTAGACCTTATGGCTAGGATTTAACCCTTTCTAGTTAGGGTTAATAAATTAATCAAAGTGCACATTGTCGATGGTTCTCATCCACTATCGCATCGGACTGTAGTTATGTCATGTTATTGGATATAATGTATAATGAGGATCAAAATATTATTAGGCTCATATAAGGTGATAATAACATATGGAAAATCATAACAAATCATTCAATATTTCAATGGACAATTTAAGTCACATTAAAGGCTAACAACATTAATAAAATATATTACCAAATATAAATTTTCATATAAAATGGAATCAAAGTCATGGGTCAAATTCAGTTTAGGTTTCTTTGAAGCTCATATGTCAAATGGTACTAATCTTTAGGTCAAACACTTGGTGGATTATATTTTGGTTTCATTGAGACATTTCATCGAACACATTATGGATATGAGTTTAACAAGCATTAAGTAAGGTATTGGGGTAATGTTGACTATGCCAATTATACAAACAACAAGTGCTCAATCCATAAAATACAGTTGGTTTACAAAACTCAATTAAAAACAAAAGAATAAAGCTAAAAAATAGCATAAGTTAACAAATAAAAATTCAAGGAAATGAGAAACATAGGCTTCAGCCAAACATGGAATTCAAGGGGAAATTTTCATAATTTTAAACATGATCATTTTTATGTATAATAGTACATTTATAACTTACCTCTAGACTTGATTATTTCAAATTCACCTTTAGACCATCAAAATTCACCCTAAAGCAATTTGCCCTTCATAGCCACCAACACCATTCTTTCCTTGATTTCTTGTTTCTACAATATAAATTTAGTTAGACTAATTTTAATATGGAAAATCATAATCTAATTTTAGTTTGAATTATACACATCTAACTCAAAAACTAGGTTTTGGCATAATCTCCAATTCAAGTCTAAATCAAATCACAACCTAATATATGCTTCTATTTACTTAAATAATCATCTAATACTATCCTACTAATCACATTGAATGAAAAGGAAGCAAGTTTGAATCAATTACCTTAAGTTTCTTCAAATTTTCAACTTAGCCTCTTTGAATTGTTTAGGATTTTCTTTAGAGTTTTGGTGAAAATTTTTAAATGTCTAAGGTGTATTTAGGTGTCAAACTAGGTATAAAAATTATTAGATATAAGTTTGGAGTGGATTTCGTGGAGGAATTTTTGTTGGAAGAGAGAAAAATGGAGGGGGAGGGAAGAAGTATTCAGACACCATAGGAAAAAGAAGGAAGAAAATTTTGGCTTTTTATGCATTTTCTAGAATTAGTATATTTTTATGCAATTTTTAATATTTATGATTTAGCTCCCAATTTTTTTTATTTACAAATTGACCCTAAAGCTTTTATTATTTACACTTTAACCCCAAATCTCATTTTTAATAATACTATCTTCCATATTTTTCATTTCATATAATGTAACACCTGAGAATTCTTTTGCTTATATGTATTCTGAAATTCTTGTAATGATGTATATAAGATTTGTTATTGAATGTTTGTGTCACACCCCAAATCTAGTAGTGCAACTATCCTAGGGCAAGGGTAGGCTTAAGGCCACCATAAACCCGTAGAACACTCATATCCTAGATCTTATACATAACATATATCCATATCATACATAGTTATCATTATGAATATTCAATTCTATGAATCATGTAATCATCATTCATGCATTTCCTTACATCATCATATGATTTCCTCTTGTTCCTTACCGATCAAAAGATGCATCCCACATTAATAAGGAACAAGGGTAACTCACAATGTATCAATTCAGACATCAAAATAAAATTATTCTCAACATCTAATTACGGAACTCTAAAGTATACTCCTTATACATGTAAATGTCATAATACAAAATAATATATATATATATATATATATATATATATATATATATATATATATATATA
>CANXYC010296002.1:0-14067 GCA_948193065.1 Aleurites moluccanus | reverse complement strand
TTTATACTATTGGTTCATCCAAAGTCAACAAAGGTGGCTTCCATATACATTTGACACACCAAATCCAAAACCAAAGCCAATAATCCTAGACTTTGAGCTTGTGATAGCAAATTTGCAACCTATTCATCTAACCATCCATTTTTTTCATCATTTGATCCAATGGTTAGATTTAATTAAGCCTAAATTAATGCCATAAGGTTGCACACACTCTATAACTCCATATTGTAAAGGAAAAGACCAAAATACCCTTAGTGTAACCGAAGCACCTCAAGCACCTCAATTGAGCAGCTTGCCGAGAACTGTTTTCAACCGGGTTTATTTCTCCAAATTTTATTCAAATAAACTAAATAATATCATTTTCAAGTCCTTAAATTATTTTCTACCTTCAAATATAGTGTTAAATCCATCAAAATCTGAAGGGGGTGTGAAATGACCATTTTGCCCCCAATTCACCAAAATTTCAAAATCACTCGATTTTGTCCTAACAGCCTTTAAACCACTTCTATGCCTAAAATAAACTCATATAACATGCATAACCATCAATTTCATGCATAAACACATATCATTATCATGTTCAAATGAAAGAAAAATTTCCCCCCTTAATTGCCCTTTAATGGTTTATGTTAGGTTTAAGCTGAGGTGTTACAAATTTATACTGATCATAACAGTCTACAATATATCTTGTAGCAAAAAGAACTGAATTTGAGAAAAAGAAGATGGGTCGAGTTACTAAAAGATTATGACTGCCAGATTTTGTATCATTCTAGAAAAGCAAATGTGGTGGCAGATGCTCTTAGTAGGAAGTCAATGGGAAGTTTATCACATGTGACTGCTTCAGAAAGATGCTTGGTATAAGAATTGCGAGAGTTCATGGCTAAGGGTTTAACTTTGGATTTAGAATCACAGGGGCAGGAGCAGATTATGAAGGAAATTCACTACTCTCCTTACACAGTTCATCCGGAGGTAACAAAGATGTATCATGATTTGAAGGAGTATTATTGGTGGCCAAACATGAAGGGTGATGGAGCAAAGTTTGTTTCCAAGTGCTTAGCCTATTAGCAGGTGAAATTGAACATTAGAAACCTTCAAGTTTGCTTTAAGAAATCCAACTGTCATAGTGGAAATGGGAATAGGTAACGATGGATTTTATGGTGGGATTGCCAAGATCACAGAAGGGGTATGATTCAGTATGGGTGATTGTGGATAGATTAACCAAGTCAGCTCACTTCTTAGAGGTAAAAATGACTTATACAGCTGCACAATATGCACAACTTTATGTTGATAAAATTGTATGGTTACATGGGGTACCATTAGTGATTATATCTGACAGAGGTATTCAGTTCACCTCTAGATATTGGTAAAAATTCCAAGAGGCATTGGGTACTACATTGCATTTCAGCATGACATTTCATCCTCAGACAGATAGACAGTCAGAGAGAACTATTCAGACATTGGAAGACATGTTGAGGTTATGTGTGTTGGATTTAAAAGGCAGTTGGGATCACTTCCTACCACTGATAGAGTTTGCCTACAACAATAGCTACCATTATACCATTGGAATGGCACCATATGAGACTTTGTATGGCAGGAAATGCAGATCACCTATATGTTGGGTGGAACCAGGTGAAAAACAGTTACTGGTGCTAGATTTAGTCAGAGAAACAATGGAGAAGGTTCCTATTATACAAGAAAGAATAAAGACTGCTTTCAACAGGCAGAAAAGCTATGCGGTTCCAAAAAGAAAATATATACAGTTTACTGTAGGTGACCATGTATTTTTGAAGATCTCTCCCATGAAAGGAGTGATGAGATTTGGAAAGAAAGGCAAGTTGTCACCAAGGTATATTGGACCCTTTGAGTGTCACGACCCACTTTTGGGACGCGACGGTCCTAGGGCATGAGTAGACTTAAGGTCACCGGAAACCCATAGAACCCATGAAGCAATCCATTCATCAATCATTCAATTAATATTAATTCATCAATGCTTATATCCCATTTATTACTTATAAGTTTTATAGAAAATCTACTAGAGTTTTCTTTGAAATTTTAATCATATTCCAGACCCAAAACTGGGTCTCTAAAAAATTACACATCCTGTACTAAAATTATTTTAGACTCCCAATAATTTGCCAACCTTATACCCTCAACTTCACAGTTCAATAGACATACATAGCACTTCTAAATCTCTTTTATATCATACAAATATTATTTTATCATTTCCCTTTGTCACTGTCTTTATCACTTTATTATCATTCACATTTTCAATCATTATGCATTACACATTACATTTTAAATATCACTGTAACATTAAATATTTCACTGTTCATACATCATTATAATACTCAATCATCTAATTACACACAGTACCATAGAGCTCTAAGAACTTTTACTAATGACCTTTAACAATTACAATTCTACCTCGATGTACTTGACATCCCAAGTAGGAAAAGCAATTGACTTGGAATCAGCTTCCTCTAACACATCCCTGTAAAAATTATAAACCACTAATTTGGTGAATATAAAATATTCAGTGAGCATGCATACATCATTATAAATGAGATATAAATATATGGTAATAAAAATATCAATGGTCAGCAATAAGATAAAAGTTTGGATTCAATGATCAGGTAAACAATACTCGCATCATACAGATAAGACAGAAAAGGGATGGACTATATGTAAACAAACAGTCTTTAGTTGTATCAATATGGACTATATGCGAACATACAGTCTCTAGTAGTATCAGTATCAGTAAGCATAAGGTTGATTAGACCTTATGGCCAGAACCATAACCTTTCCCAGCTAGGGCATCAATAATACAATCTGCACATCACCGATATTATATTTCCACTACCCTATAAGAACGGTAGCTCTGTCAAATCCACAAGTAAATAGGCAAATGGAAATCAATAACAATATCAAGTATGCATTAAGAACATTTCGGTACAATGGCTTTCGATACACAAGTTTACTTATCAATCAGTACACAAAAGGCATTTCAAAATCAATAGCAATCAATGAATATGGATAAATTTCAATCTTTAGGAAGATCAAAAAATGATCAACAATAACAAACTGGCATTTAATCAAGAAGGAAGCATACTTATTGGTTCAACAAATCAAAATATAGGTATGCATAATGATGTATACATTACTCACCTTAGCTTATAACTTGAACATTTCCCTTTTCCTTTATTCTTGATTCTTTGCCTTATCTCTTATGGTACCCATCGCATCTCTTATTCATTCTTGACTCTACATATCTAATTAATTTCCATTTAGATACTATTTAACATAAAATTACATTACTTATACTTATATTAAAAAAAATTCCTCAAATTTCCAAGTAACTAGGATTTTTCTGTGCAAACTTTTTTACTGGCAGCCTGTGTTCTATTACTCATATCTCTCTCTACAATTATCCAATTACTTCAATTCTTGTTCCTAATTAAAATTATATAACTTATCCAAATTTTACATTAAAATCATTACTACACAATTTATGGTGTTAATTTAAACTTAGGCCTATAACCAGCCCCGCTACCCTACATCCTGCCTGAAATCCTATTTTGGCAGATTCTGTTCATTTGCTAATAACTCAATCAATACTTAACTAATTACTGAAATTACTCTTCCTATTTAAAATAGACACATAAAATTACAACATATCCAAATTTCAGAATTTTTGGATCACTGTACAATTATTAGTGAATTTCCAAAGTTAAATTATTGCCTTAAAATCTCTATCCAACCATGCCCTGTTTCTATGCTTATAATAAATTTTGTACTCATCCAATTAAAAAACCATTTTATAGTCATTTATATCACACATAAATTATAATCTTTAATGTTTAAAACTTTCTCTAATTCAGAAATTAAGATCCTTATATTAATACAACTCTGTAACCTATGTTTTGTTAAATAGTCAATCTGGGCAGTCTAAATTTATGACCTAATATCTCATAAACCACAATTCCAATTTCAAAACAATTTTATATAATTATATATAATACATAAATAAACACTTTTAATTTTGAACACATCTTCTAATTCTATCTCTATCAGTCTGTATAAATAAAAAACAGAAGCATTTTCTAGAAAACCTAATTCCAGATCAGTCACAATTTTTACTCAATAACTCTTTGCTCACTTAGAATTTAACAAATTAATTTTACACAACTCTAATTAAAAAATTTATCTACAACTTTCATGTTTTAACCATCTTTAAATTCAGTCATTAAAATTTCAGAATATTAGCCTTAAGTTAGTGCCTCAAAATATAATTCAGAAACTACATTAACCTTAGCTTATTCTTAACATGTTTAGCTTAATTACCTCAATTATTTGCCAAATAAAACCTTAGAACTCTTAAATACAATCATATAACTAAGTTTAGGATTCTTTGCCTTGAATTTCATACTTGGATTTCTCTCTCTTTTCTTCATCAAATTGCTTGAATACAAGTTTTCTTCCATATTTCTTCATCACTCTTCTTCCTTCTTCCATTTTCCTAGCTATTTTTGGTTAATTTCTTTGGAGAAGTTGGACAAATTATTCTTTGTTTTTTCTCCCTAAATGGTGTGGCCATTTTTCTTGCTAATAGCTATTCCCTTCTCTTCTTATATCTACAAAGTCAAACTAAAATAAATTGAAGATAAAAAATGGAATTTTCTAGAGTTATGGTGATTTGTCACCTATTTAATTAATTAATAAAACAATTAATCATTTTTTTATCAAGAAAATCCATTCCCGCATATCATTGTCAGCACCTTGGCTGGTTTCTAGAAAGGATGGGTCCCACAACTTTGTTTAATTGCACTTTTGGCCTAAAATTTTCCTAATTTGCATTTTTGACCCCAAAACTTTCTATAATTTATTCTATTTAGATTCAACCTCTATTGTGGGGAGTGAAGTACCTTATTTTAAGTTTTTCTATCATTTAAAAATAGTTCTGGGTCATTTCTAGATCCCAGATAGTGGATTTCCAAAATTGTCCCAAAAGTTGCCTTTATTTATAATTTTGCCATTATTCTTATTTTTAGTGTTCCAAAATATTTTTCAACTCTTTTTTTTTCACTATAATTTCACATAAAATTAACCTACTTTATCCCCTCAAGTCTTGGTAAAAGATTCTTAATTTAGCCGGACTGCTATTTTCCTGACAGTGTTCTCGACACCGATGATTTCCGAAAAAGTATTTCATTTGCATTTTAACTGTGTCTCTAAAATTATTTGCCATCATTTCAATGCTTTTAAACCATAAACTGAGAATCAACTCATGCATATAAGATGGGGCTTCCTAGGGTATTACATTGAGATTTTGGATCGGGTTGGTAATGTCTCATACAGACTAGCTCTTCCACCTAATATGGGTCACGTACATCAGGTGTTTTTCATTTTTGTACTATGAAAAGTATGTTCTAGATCTGTCCCATGTGCTTCAGCCCCAAGAGATTGAAATTGATGAAGTATTGTCATTTGAGGAAGTACCAGTACAGATAGTGGATCATCAGATTAGACAGCTTTGGAATAAGAGTATTTCAATGGTTAAAGTACTATGGCATAGCAGAAGTGTAGAAGAGTGTACTTGGGAGAGTGAGGATGAGATGAGACACAAGTATCCCTACCTATTTCATGAGTTAGGTTTTTATTCTACCTATAACCTTAAAGTAAATTCGGGGACGAATTTATTTATAGGGGGGCATAATGTAACACCTTAGTCAAACCTAGAACCTAAACCACAAAGGGTTTCTTAGGAAAAATTTGAATTGGCTTAAATGTTGTGATTTGCTATATGTTTCTGCTTGAATCTGACATGCATGCATGTTATATGATGTGTTTGTATGAATAAAGGGGGTTTAAAGGCTGTTAATAAGCAATCAGGTAAAATTGTCTTTTTAGTGAATTAAGGGCAAAATGGTCATTTCACACCCTTTGAGTTTTTAGTGGAAATTAACATTATATTTCATAATAAAAGATAATATTAAGACATTAAAATAGAGGTACAATGATCAAATGAATTATTGTTGGAAGATTAAAGCTGGTAGAAAATAATTTCGGGAAAAGTTGCTCGGATAGGGATCAAATTCGAACTAGGGGTAGTATAGTCTTTACCTAAGGAATGTGGACTTATATGGTGTATGCAAGCCTATGGTATCATTTTAGGCTAACCTAAATCAAACTATTGGATGAAAAGATCAAGAATTGAATAGCTAGTAAGCTAGGTTTCATTATTTTTACCATAGGATCAATGCATAGGATTACTAAATTGATATTTAGGTGGATTTTTCCTACCTCTTCTTTTTCCTTAGCCATTTCACCAACCAAATTTTTCTCTTTCTTCATTCCAAGTTTCGGCCACCATTGAAGTCTATCAAATCAAGCTATTTTCTTTCATTTCTTGATTCAAACAAACTAATTCCATCATTATAAACACAATTATATCCATAGATTCAAAGAAAAATCAAGAAAAGTTGATAAATCAAAGCTTTGAAGATTTTAAAGAACTATTGGAAAAGTAAGTGATTTTACCATTCTTTAAGTTTAATTTTGATCCTAAGATGTTCTTTAATGTTAATTAGTATCAAATATGTGTTTAGGTCTAAAGAAAATCAAAAAGTTGGAAGGAAACCCTAACTAGCAAAAGGTATGATTCAAATGTGTTATTTTGATGGAATTTTTATTCAAATGTGTTGTATTAAATGTGTTTGTAATGAATTAGTAGCCATTTAATGGAAATAAATCCATTTGGATGAAGTTCTACCTTGGATGAAACTTGATGTGCTTAAGGAAGATGTGATACTTTGATGTTTAATAGGTTTGAAAGCTTAAATGTTATGCATTTGATGTATATGTATGTTGTTTGATTGATTGGTGTTGAAAAATGAATGAATAGAGTGAATTCTAACTAGGCCAAACCATATTGAGTTTATAGGTTTAATGTATTAGGTTAAAGTAATTAGGAAGAAAAGGTTTGAATATGGATTAATGTTGTATATGATGCAAATGTATAAGTTTAGATATGGAAATGGTATTTGATATAAGTACTTGGAAGGTAAACTTGGAATTTGGTGTATGTTTGGTATGGAATGTTGAACTAAGTGTATATGAGTTCTTAACTTGGCATAATAGTGGTGAATATATGAAATGTAAGTCAAATATGGTGATAGATATGTGTTTCATACATAAAGGATTGGAAAAAGTATAAATTCTGTAATGTGAGGTCTATAGTGTATACTGTATATGTTTGATAACTTTTGATGTTACTAATGTGTTTTGTAATGTTTTTACATCTTATCGGAGTGTCATATTTGGAAATAGGTGAACAATCGGGTACTCTAGCTGGGAGTGTCAAGCGGTGGGCCGAGTAGGGCTTGAGAGCAGTGTTTGGGGGATAAAGTGGTCAATTTGTATAAAAGGTGAGTCTATATATATAATCACTCATGATTTGCATCATATATCTTACGAAATGTCATTTGGATTGATAATTAGAGCTTGATATCCAAAAACACCAACAGTGCATTTTGACCCATAAATAAGCCCACCAAAATGACCTAAATTGACCTAAACTTTGTATGGCTATAAAAAGAAACCTAAAAATCCAATTGAGCCCCACTTGGCCCAATCTTCTAGTTTTTCTTTAAGTTTTAAACTGGTACCTTATGGTTCATCTGAATCCATTAATAGCATACTTAATAAAAAACTACTCAAAAATCCCAAAATGGACCCGTAATGGCGAGTATCAGTTGCGGCAGCGCAATTGGGCTCGACGGCTATTTTTTTTTACTTGACCCAAATTTATTTTATTATTCATTATGAATATATATTGGATTGTTCCATAACTATATGAGTTATATTTATGCTATATTGATTGTTATATGGAGACACACCCATATGGTATTATAACAGGGTTACCTCAACGGTGTAGCAGGTAATTCCATCGACCGTGTGCATACTGGTATTCATTGGACCCTTGCTTGGGAGGGGTGTCATATTCTCTAGCCGTAAGGATTGATCTCCCTTACGTATACTTTATTATGCATGATTGTGTTATTATAGTGCGATTGCACTTTTCATTGGACCCAATCCTGTTATATCATATGTGCATTGACTCGTACACTAGATATTCACATGGAAACTTGTTTCACCCCATATTTGCTATCTTATATTATTTCTATAGGCCATTTGTGAGCGATCATGGTATTATAAACATCTAGTGCATTTATATATATATATGTCACGACCTAACCTAGGAGCTGCGATAGTCCTAAGGTACGGGTGTTGCATAAGCTACCAGTACCATGAAGAAACCAATAAACTATTCTATATGGCATGAAATTGATATAAACAGCTTAATTAACTTAAAAATGTTGAAGAAAATTCGACACATCTCCTCTATAATAAGGCTATGCCCAAAAATAAAACAATCAAATAGCACTTCTAATAACATCCACAATCACTCTCAAATCAATGATCCCTCTGGATCTCCAACAACAACTCAATATATACATATATATGTACAATAGGTCATTTCCATACATAGCATATCATATACATCTTCAATATGCAAAACTATATAGATGCAAACTTACACATATATCTACATGCCACTCCTTAATATACAGTACCATGGAACCTTTATTTTGTACAATATTTACATATTCTTTAGAGTTTGATATTTACATGATCACCAGTAACTTCCAAGGCAGGAGTAAGAGATGCCAATGGAAAGCATGCCTCACTGCAGACCTAAAATTTTAAAACCACTAGGGAAATGAGTATAAAAAATACTCAGTGAATCCAAATGTATAAAAATGTAGTAAATGATCATGATAATGTAATTGCCCATATATGGTCTGAAGAATTCAATATAAGATAGCAATTGAATAAATAAACAAGTATCTGTATAAATATCAATATAAAATTCATTTAAGTATTTAATGTATAAGATAGCACACATATGATATAACAGGATTGGGTTATTTTCTGAAATTCAGTACACAACACTATCATAAAGTGCACTAGGGAATATAACATCCCTCCCCAGTAGGGGTCCTATAAATACATTACTCTCGTAAGGGATATTTTCCCTACAACTAGAGAATATAACATCCCTTTCTAGTAAGAGTCCCCAAAACACAGTTTGCACAAAGTCGATGAAATTTACCCTCTATACCATCAAAATAGCCCTGTTCTAATATCATATGAGTGTCCCTTTAAATAACAGTAAATTTAGCATATTTATAGCTTATATAGCAATATAACTATCATATATAAATATATGAAGAATAATAGGATAAATTTAGAAATTGTCAAAAATTAGCCAGGCGGGCGCAGTCGTGTTGCCGCAACTGCCTACCAAATTACGGGTCCGTTTTGGGATTTTTGAGTAGTTTCTGGTTAACTATGTTACCAAAAGAATTAGGTGGGCTATGAGGTACCATTTCGAAGCTTAGGTGGAGACTAGATGATTGGGCCAAGTGGTGGCCCAATTGGCTTTTTTGTTTTCATTTTATGGTTCGTCAAAGTTTAGGTCAATTTAGGTCGTTTCGGTGGGCTTATTTACGGGCCATTTTGCACTTTATGCACTTTTGGGTATCAAACTTCATTTTTAAAGCTCAAATGACATAATATGATATAAATGATGTAAATCATGCAAAATTATATATTAGGACTCACCTCTATTACTTTCAATGCACTTGTTCCCTAATACCACTGATTCTGAGCCCTAGTAGGCCCGCCTCTCGACACTCCAATAAGGAGTTTTTGATGGTTCACCTATTTTCACACATAACACTCCGGTAAGACTATATAACATTACAAATCACATAATTCACATAAATAAACACCAAAACACACCAAATTACATAAGGCATGCACATTAAACCTTATATGCCTCATTTTACACAAATCATAATATATTCATTCCTTTATGCAATAATACCTATCCAATATCATATTTAACTCACATTATGCATATTTATCACTTATACAACATATTGACAACTCTTATACACTTAACTTAGGATTCTATATGAAATATATGCAATATTCAAGATTATCTTCAAAGTACCTAAATCATTCATCCTTCACCTATTGAAACCTATACATTTCTACCATTTCCAACACTTATTCATATTCTAACTTAACTTTACTAATCACATTAACCTAACACCTTAAACTAGTAAACTCAATCTTGTTTAACTTAAGCAAAATTCATTTGTTTCATCCATTTTTCAATGCCGTTTCATTAATTAACATGTATAAACATCAAATGTACCACATTTTGGCATTTAAACCTAACAAACATCAAAACACAATTCTCCATCCTAGTTCATCACATTCGGCCAAAACACATCACCATCCAAATGATTTCTTTTCCAGCATTTAACCATTAATTCATCACATTCATATCAAATACACTTCAGTTCCATCATTTAAACATATAAAACAACAAAGTACACACCAAACCCTAATCATCCTAAGTTTCGGCCAAACTAAAAGTTCCTCCAATTCAATTTGTTTCAATCATTCCACCATTAAATCATGCTATGCACATCAAATAAACAACATTTGATCAAAACAATTCATCAAAATTATACTTTGAATCAATGTTCTTCCTATTAGGGTTTCAATCCATTCTTTTGAATTCTAACCACACAAAATGCGTTTCAATCACTAAATATAATCAAGGAACATCATATAAACATCATTGAATCAAAAAAACTTCAAAACTAATAATTTACCAAAAATTCTTCAAAATCTTCCTTGAATTAAATTGTTACTTTTTCAAGTTTTTCCTTTAATTCTATGGTTAGAATGGTGTTTAGAATTATGGAATCTACCTATTTCTATAAAAAATGGAAAGAAAACTATAAGGAATGGACAAGGTGGATGGTCGCTGAAACTTCAAATAAAGAACAATGGAGTTTGCTGCATTTTTCTTATAAGGAAGATGATGAACATTTGAAGTGGCGGGAAATATCAATTGAAATATCATAGGCATGATCCAATGGTTTAGGTTTATGGTACTTTTGGTGAAACCTAGCCATCCAACCATCCATTTTGCTTTCCTTTATACTATTGGTTAATCCAAATTCAACAAAGGTGGCTTCCATATACATTTGACACACCAAATCCAAAACTAAAGCAAAAAATCCTATACTTTGAGCTTATGATAGCAATTGTGCAACCTATTCATCTAACCATTAATTTCTTCATCATTTAATCCAATGGTTAGATTTAATCAAGCCTAAAACAATGCATTAAGGTTGCATACACTTTATAACTCCATATTATAAAGGAAAAGACCAAAATACCCATAGTGCAATCGAAGCACCTCAATTGACCACCAGACCGGGAACCATTTTCAACCGGGTTTATTTCTCCAACTATTATTCAAATAAATTAAATAATACCATTTTCAAGTCCTTGAATTCTTTTCTACCTTCAAATATAGTGTTAAATCCATCAAAATCCGAAGGGGCTATGAAATGACCATTTTTCCCCAGTTCACCAAAAACTCAAAATTTCCCAATTTTGTCCTAATAGCCTTTAAACCACTTATATGCATAAAATCAACTCATATAACATGCATAACTATTAATTTCATGCATAAATACATAATAATAACATGTTATAAAGAAAGAAAAAATTTCCCCCCTAAATTCCCCTTTAAAGGTTAGGTCAAGCTTAGGCTGAGGTGTTACATTCTATCCCCTTACAAATAAATTCATCCCCGAATTTACATAAAAGATATAGGGTGGATAATTAACATGTTTCCTAAAAAAGGTAGGGGTATCTATGCTTAATTTTTGTCTCACTCTCCCATATGCATTCCTCTATGCTTCTGCTATGCCACTGTACTTTAACCATATGAATGCTTTTATTCCGAAGCTGTCTAGTCTGATGACCAATAATCTGCACTGAAACTTCCTCATATGACAGTGCTTTATCAATTTCAATTTCCTAGGGTTGCAATGCATGAGATGGGTCTGAAACATACTTCCTTAACATAGAGATGTGAAATACTGGGTGAATATCCCCCATACTCGGTGGAAGAGCAAATCTGTAAGATACATTGCCAACCCGATCCAATATCTCAAAAGGTCTGATGTACCTTGTTGACAACTTGCCTTTCTTTCCAAACCTCATCACTCCTTTCATAGGAGAGATCTTCAGAAATACCTGGTCACCTACAGTAAACTGTACAACTTTCCTCTTTGGATCTGCGTAGCTCTTCTGTCTACTAAAAGTAGTCTTTATTCTTTGCTGAATGATAGGAACTTTCTCCATTGTCTCTCTGATCAGATCTGGTCCCTCTAACTGCTTTTCACTTGGTTCCACCCAACATACATGTGATCTGCATTTCCTACCATAAAGACCTTTATATGGTGCCATTCTAATTGTTGAATGGTAACTATTGTTGTAAGCAAACTCTATCAATGGTAGAAAGCGATCCCAACTACCTTTTAAGTCCAACACACACAATCTCAACATGTCCTCCAGTGTCTGTATAGTCCTCTCTGACTATCCATCTGTCTGAAGATGGAATGCTGTGCTGAAATGCAATGTAGTACCCAATGCCTCCTGGAATTTCTGCCAAAATCTAGAAGTGAACTGAGTACCTCTATCAAATATGTTCACTGATGGAACCCCATGTAACCTTACAATCTTATCCACATAGAGTTGGGCATATTGTGCAACTGTATATGTGGTCTTTACCTCCAAGAAATGAGCTAACTTTGTCAATCTGTCCACTATCACCCATACTGAGTCATACCCTCTCTGTGTCTTAGGCAAACGCACCACAAAATCCATTGTGACTTGGTCCCATTTCCACTTGGGTAACTGGATTTCCTGAAGCAAACCTGAAGGTTTCTGGTGTTCAAATTTTACCTGTTGTCAGGCTAGACATTTAGAAACAAACTCTGCTACATCACGCTTCATATTTGGCCACCAATAAAATTCCTTTAAGTCATGGTACGTCTTTATCACTGCAGAATGGATTGTGTAAGGAGAATAGTGAATCTCCTTCATGATCTACTCTTTGTACCTTTTAACATTAGGAACACACAAACACCTCTTACATCTCAACACATCTCCTTAACATCAAAGTCAGGAGCTTTACCATTCTGAACCAAGTCTCTGTTCTTCATACACTGTGGATCCTCTTTCTAGGAGTTCTTTATTTCATCTATCAATAATGATTTCACCTGGAATTGGGCTATCAATATTGTTTCCTGCCCCTGTGTTTCCAAATCTAGAGTCAAACCCATAGCCATTAACTCCCGCAGTTCTTGTACCAATGGTCTTTCTGTAGCAGTCACATGGGATAAGCTTCCCATTGATTTCCTACTCAGGGCATCTGCTACCACATTTACTTTCCAAGGGTGATACAGGATCTGGTAGTCATAGTCTTTCAACAGTTCAACCCATTGCCTTTGCCTCAAATTCAGTTCTTTTTGCTGCAGGATGTATTAAAAGCTATTGTGATCGGTGTAAATCTCACATCTGACCCTATATAAATAATGCCTCCATATCTTTAAAGCAAAAATCACTGCTGCCATTTCTAAATCATGAGTAGGATAGTTCACCTCATGTTTCTTAAATTGGCGGGAAGCATATGTAATCACTTTTCTATCCTGCATCAATACATACCCCAAGCCAATCCTTGAAGCATCGCAGTATATAGCAAAACTGCCTGCCTTGGTAGGAAGTGTCAATACCGGTACAGTGGTCAAACAGGCTTTAAGAGTCTGGAAGCTCTTTTCACAATCATCATTCCATTGGAACTTCACCTGTTTTTGGGTTAACTTTGTCATTGGTGCAGCAATTCTGGAAAAGTCTTTAACAAACTGGCGATATTATCCTACCATACCCAGGAAACTCTGGATCTTTGTGACTGTAGTGGGATGCGGCCAGTTAGCAACTGCTTCTACTTTCTGTGGATCCACCTTTATTCCATCTTTACTCACAACACGCCCCAAGAAAATAACCTCTGTCAGCCAAAATTCACATTTTGAGAATTTTGCATACAGCTAATGGTCTCTCAATAACTGTAATGTG
>CANXYC010295975.1:0-21139 GCA_948193065.1 Aleurites moluccanus | reverse complement strand
ATCCACCTAAATATCAAAGTTGTGATTCCATACATTTGGTTTATGATAAATTTGGTGAAACCTAGCCATCCATCCATCCATCTTTCATACTTTTATGCCATTGGTTAATCAAAGTCAATATTGATGGCTATAGCATACATTTGCCACACCAAATCCAAAATCAAAGCTAGTAATCCTATACATTGTGCTTATGATAGCAAATTTGAAACCTATTGATTTAACCATCCATTTCTTCATCATTTGATCCAATGGTTAGATTCAATCAAGCCTAAATTAATACCATAAGGTTGCAGACATAATATAATTCCATATCTCAAAGGAAAAAACCATATTGCCCTTAGTTCAACTGAAGCACCTCAAGCACCTCAAGTACCTCAATTGAGCAGCTTACCCGGCACAATTTTCAATCGGGTTTATTTCTCCATCAAACTTCAAATAAAATAATTAACATCATTTTCATGTCCTTAAATTCTTTTCTACCTTCAAATATCATGTTAATTCCATAAAAACTCGAAGGGGTGTGAAATGACCATTTTACCTCCAGTTCATAAAATTTTGAGTTTTTCTCGATTTCTTCCTAACAGCCTTTGATGCACTTTTACATGTGTAAAACTGTCTAAAACATGAATATTCATACAATTTAAACATAAACATGCATCATGCATATCATATAAACAAATAAGGAATCCCCTTAGGTTTGCCCTTTGAACTTAAGTTATAAGCCATTCAACTGGGGTGTTACAAATTCATTACCCAATTAAGTTATAACACTTATAAATTAAATCAAAGAATTAAGTTTAGGAACATTACCTTATATTTAGATGTAACACCTTGTCAAACCTAGAACCTGAACAACAAAGGGCTACCTAGAGAATTTTGACTTGACTTGATTGTTGTGATTTACTATATGATTATGCTTGAATTTGACATGTATGCATGTTTTATAATGTGTTTGTATGAGTAGAGAAGGTTAAAAGTCCGTTAGGAAGCAATTGGGTAAAATTAGGTTTTTGGTGAACTAGGGGCAAAATAGTCATTTCACACTCTTTGAGTTTTTAGTGGAAATTAACATTATATTTGATGGTAAAAGAGAATATTAGGACATGAAAATAGAGGTGTAATAGTCATATGAATTATTGTTGGAAGATTAAAGCCAGTAGAAAATAATTATGGGAAAGGTTAATTGAAAAGGGATCAAATTTGAACTAGGGGCAGTATAGTGTTTTCTTAAGGTATATGGACTTATTTGATGCATGCAAGTGTATGGTGACCTGTTTAAGTTAACCTAAATCAAACCATTGGATGGAAAGATCAAGAATTGAATGGTTAGTTAGCTAGGTTGCATAATTTTTACTATAGAATCAATGTATAGGATTATTAACTTGATATTTAACTTGATTTTTTACACCTCTTCTTCAACCTTAGCCATTTTCATACAACTTTTCTCTTTCTTCCTTAAGCAAGTTTCAGCCACTTTTGATCTTAGTGATACCAAGTTATTTTCTTTCATTTCTTGATTCAAACTAGTTAATTCCATCATCCTAAACACAATTCTAACCCTAGAATCAAAGAAAAATCAATAAAAGTTAATAAATCCAAACTTGGAAAATTTCAAAGAACTATTGAAGATGTAAGTGTTCTTAGCATTCTTTTGATTCAATTTCAATCTTTAGATGTTCCTTGATGTTAATTTGTATCAAATATGTGTTTATTTTGAAAGAAAATAAAAGAAATTGGAAGAAACCCTAACTTGGAAGAGGTAAGATTCAATTATGTTAATTTGATGGAGTTTTGGTTCAAATGTGATGTATTTGATGTGTTTGTGATGAATTAGTAGACATTTGATGGAAATAAATCCAATTGGTTTGTTTTCTAAGTAGGCTGAAATGTGTGGTGCTTAAAGAAGAATTCATACTTTGGTATTTAATAGGTTGGAATGCTTGAATGTTATGCATTTGATGTGTATTTATGTTGTTTGGATGATTGGTGTTGAAAAATAAAGGAATGGAGTGAATTCCATTAAAATCGAACCATCTTTAGTTTATAGGTTTAACGGGTTAGGTTGAAACAATTGAGAAGGAAGGGTTTGAATATGGATAAATGGTGTATGAAATGTAAATGTATAAGTTTAGATATGAAAGTGATGTTTGATATAAGTTGCTTAGAAAGTATACTTGTAATTAGGTGTATGTATGACAAGAAATGTTGAACTAGTTGTGTATAAGTTCTTAACTTGGTATAATAGTGATGAATATATGAAATGTAAGTGAAATGTGGTGATAGAAGTGTGTTTGATGCATAAAGGAATGGAAAAGTGTTAATTTTGTAATGTGATGTATATTGTGTATGTTTGATGTATTTTGATGTAAATAAGGTGTTTTGTAATGTTTTTAAGTCTTACCAGAGTGTTATATATGAAAATAGGTAAACCTTCGGGTAAACCAGCTGGGAGTGTTGAGCGGCGGGCCACTTAGGGCCTACGAGTTGTGCATTGGGGGTTAAAGTGAACTTTTTGCATTTAAGGTGAGTTTATATATATAATCATGCATAATTTACATCATATATCATATAATATGTCATTTGGAATGATAAACCAACACTTGATATCCTAAAGTACCTACAGTGCATTTTTACCCCTAAATAAGTCTACCGAAATGACTTAAATCAACCTAAACTTTGACTAGCTACAAAATGAAACCTAAAAAGCCAATTGAACCCCCACTTGGTCCAATCTTCTAGTTTTTTCTTGAGCTTTAAAATGGTACCTTATAGTCCACTTGAATCCATTGATAGCATAGTTAACTAGAAACTACTCAAAAATCCCAAAAATAACCCGTAACGGCGAGTGCCAATTGCGGCAGCACAATTAGGCCCCGTCGGTCATTTTTATCACTTGACCTAAATTTGTTCTATTATTCATTATGGATATATATTGGATTGTTCCACCCCTATATGAGTTGAATTTATGCTACTTTTATTGTTCTATTGAGACATACCCATATGGTATTATAATAGGGATACCTCGATGGTGTAGCGGGTAATTCCATCAACCATGTGCACATTGGTATTCATTGGACCCTTGCTAGGGAGGGGTGTTATATTCTCTAGCCGTAAGGATTGATCTCCCTTACGTACATTAGATTATGTACGATTGTGCTATTACAGTGCGATTACACTTTTCATTGGACTCAATCCTGTTATATCATATGAGAGTTGACTCATACACTGGATGTTCATATGGAAACTTGTTTCACCCCATATTTGCCATCTTATATTATTTCTATAAGCCATTTGTGAGCAATCATGGTATTATGAACATTTATTGCATTTATATATATATAGATTCACTGAGTATTTTTATACTCACCCTTGTAGTTGTTATTATTTTTCAGGGCCGTAGTGAGACTCGAATTCCATTGGCACTATCTATCCTCGCTTGGAATTTTGCTACTTGTATCATGTAATACTTGGGTCTTAAACAATATATGTAATTATTTGTACATTATTAGAGATTCCATGGTACTGTAACTCAAATAGAGACATATATATGTGTGGTTGTATTTCTTTTAGTTATAATATAGATTATGTTATGGATGTGTATGGTTTGATATATATGATGAGTTGATATTGGAGGTTGAGTTGGATGTTGATAATAAAGTTATATTGGGAGTGTTATTTGCTTTTTTCTTCAGCGAGGTATAGTATCATATTAGAAGAGATGCTGTCAAAATTTTAGTAGAAATATTAAGCTATATTTGAACTGAATATATGAATTGCTTACCATATCATATAAATAGTGTCACGACCCAACCTGGGAGCCGTGACGGTCCTAGGGTACGGGTGTTGCCTAAGCTATCAGTATCATAAAGAACCCAATTATCTATATGACATGATAAACAATTCACATATTCAACTCAAATATAGCTTAATAATTCTATTGTAATTTCGACAACATCTCCTCTAAAATATGACTATACCTCGCTATAAAAATGCAAATAACACTTCCAATATATCTTTATTTGTCAATATCCATATCAACCACCAATATCAACTTAACATATATCTTTATACCAAACTATATACATCCATAGCATAATTCATAAGAAAAACTATAAGAAATGCAACCTCACACATATATGTCCTTATTTAAGTTACAATACCATAGAATCTCTAATATAGTACAAATATTTAAAAATACTTTTAAGACCCGAATATTACATGTTACAAGTAGCAAAATTCCAAGGTGAGGATAGAAGGTGCCAATGGAATTCGAGCCTCACTGCAGACCTGAAAAACAATAACCACTAAGGGGGTGAATATAAAAATACTCAGTGAATATATATATACAAAAATGCAGTAGATGCTCATAATACCATGATTTGCTCACAATTGATCTGTAGAATCATATAAGATAACAAATAAAGGGTGAAACAAGTATCCATATAATATCCAATGTACGAGTCAACACTTATATGATATAACATGATTGGGTCCAATGAAAAGTACAATCGTATTGTAATAACACAATCGTGCATAATCCAATGTACGTAAGGGAGATCAGTCCTTACGCCTAGAGAATATAACACCCTTCACTAGCAAGGGTCCAATGAATACTAGTGTGCACGCGGTCTATGGAATTACTCTCTACACCATCGAGGTAGCCTTGTTATAATACCATATAGGTGTCTCTGTATAACAATCAATATAGCATAAATATAGCTCATATAGCTGTGGAACAATCCAATATATATTTATAATGAATAATAGAATAAGTTTGAGTCAAGTAAAAAAAATAGCCGGCAGGGCCCAATTGCGCTGCCGCAACTAACACTCGCCATTACGGCTCCATTTTGGGATTTTTGAGTAGTTTCTGATTAACTATGTTATCAATGGATTTAGGTGGACCATGAGGTACCATTTTAAAGCTCAGAGAAAAACTAAAAGATTGGTCCAAGTGGGGGCTCAATTGGCTTTTTAGGTTTCATTTTATAGCCAAACAAAGTTTAGGTCATTTTGGTGGGCTTATTTACGAGTCAAAATGGACTGTAGGTACTGTAAGATAGCAAATATTGGTTTATCATTCCAAATGACATATCATAGCATATATGATGCAAATCATGCATGATTATACATATAGACTCACCTTTAATACAAAATGACCACTTTATCCCCCCAATACTGCTCGGTAGCCCTAATCGGCCCACCGTTTGACACTCCCAGTTGGAGTACCAGAAGGTTCAATTATTTCCAAATATAACACTCCGGTAACACTTGAAAACATTACAAAACACATTATTCATGTCAAAAGGCATCAAGCATACATAGTATACACTATAGACCTCACATTGCACAATTTATAATTTTTCAATTCTTTATGCATCAAACATATATCTGTCACCACATTTGACTTACATTCCATATATTCATCACTTATATACCAAATTAAGAACTTATATACACTTAGTTCAACATTCTATATCAAACATACACCAAATTTCAAGTTTACCTTCCAAGTACTTATATCAAAAACCATTTCCATATCTAAACTTACACATTTGTATTATAAACACCATTAATCCATATTCAAACCTTTCCTTCCTAATTACTTCAACCTAACACATTAAACCTACAAACTCAATATGGTTTGACCTAGTTTAAATTCATTCCATTCATTCATTTTTCAACACCAATCATTCAAATAACTTAAATACCTATCAAATGTATAACATTCAATTATATAAACCTATTAAACATCAAAGCATTAAACCATTCCTTTGAACACCATATTTCAGCCAAACTAGAAATCCATTCAAATGGATTTCTTTCCATCAAATGCATACTAATTCTTTACAAACACATCAAAACAACACATTTGAACTAAAATTCCATCAAAATAACATCTTTGAATCATACCTTTTCCTATTAGGGTTTCCTTCCAATTTTTTGATTTTCTTCCAACCTAAACATATTTTTGATACTAATTAGCATCAAAGAACATCGTAGGAGCTAAATTAAACCAAAAGAATGGTAAAATCACTTAATTTTCAAATAGTTCTTTGAAAACTTCAAAGTTTTGATTTATCAACTTTTCTTGATTTGTCTTTGAATCTAAGTCTAGATTTTTGTTTAGAATGATGGAATTAACAAGTTTGAATCAAAAAATTAAAGAAAACAACTTGGTTTTGTTTTGATTCAAGGTGACCGAAACTTTAGATGGAGGAAAGAGAAAGTTGAATGGAAAATTGGCTAAGGAAGATGAAGAGGTTGGAAAAATCCAACTAAATATCAATGGTATAATCCTATACATTGAGCTTGTGGTAAAAATTATGAAACCTAGCTAACTAACCATTCAATTCTTGATCTTTCCATCTAATGGTTTGATTTAGGTTAGTCTAAAATAATATCATAGGCTTACATACACCAAATAAGTCCATATTCGTTAGGAAAAGACTAAACTACCCTTAGTTTGAATTGGATTCTTATCCGAGCAACTTTTCTCAAAATTATTTTCTACCGGCTTTAATCTTCCAACAATACTTCATTTGATTATTATATCTCTATTTTCATGTCTTAATATTCTTTTTTATCATCAAATATGTGGTTAATTTCCATTAAAACTCAAAGGGTGTGAAATGACCATTTTGCCCCCAGTTCACCAAAAACTCAATTTTACCCGATTGCTTCCTAACAGCCTTTAAACCTCCTCTATTCTTACAAACATATCATATAACATGCATATATATCAAATTCATGCATAAACATATAGCAAATCACAACATTTAAATCATGGCAAAATTTCCCTAAGCAACCCTTTATTGTTCAGGTTCTAGGTTTTAACTGAGGTGTTACATTTTACCCCCTACAAATAAATTCATCCTCGAATTTACTTTAAGGTTATAGGGTGGAATAAAAACCTGACTCATGAAATAGGTGGGGGTACTTGTGTCTCATCTCAGCCTCACTCTCCCAAGTACACTCTTCTACACTTCTGCTACGCCACAGTACTTTAACCATTGGAATACTCTTATTCTGAAGCTATCTAATATGATGATCCATAATCTGTACTGGGACTTCCTCAAATGACAATGCTGCATCAATTTCAATCTCTTGGCGTTGAAGCACATGGGACGAATCTGGAACATACTTCCATAGCATAGAAATGTGAAACACCAGATGTATGTGACCCATATTAGGTGGAAGAGCTAGTCTGTATGAAACATTACCAACCTGATCCAAGATCTCAAAGGGTCCAATATACCTTGGTGACAACTTGCCTTTCTTTCCAAATCTCATCACTCATTTCATAGGAGAGATCTTCAGAAATACATGGTTACCCACTGCAAACTGTACCTTTTTTCTTTTTGGATCCGCATAGCTTTTCTGCTTGCTAAAAGCAACTTTTATTCCTTCTTGTATAATACGGATTTTCTCTATTGTTTCTCTGATCAGATCTGACCCCTCTAACTGCCTTTCACCTGGTTCCATCCAACATATAGGTGATCTGCATTTCCTGCCATATAAAGCCTCATACGGTGCCATCCCAATGGTAGAATGGTAGCTATTGTTGTAAGCAAACTCTATCAGTGGTAGGAAGTGATCCCAACTGCCTTTTAAATCCAACACATACAACCTCAACATGTCCTCCAATGTCGGAATAGTTCTCTTTGACAGTCCATCTGTTTGAGGATGAAATGTTGTGCTGAAATGCAAAGTAGTACCCAATGCCTCCTGGAATTTTCGCGAAAACCTAGAGGTAAACTGAGTACCTCTATCAGATATAATCATTGATGGTACACCATGCAACCATACAATTTTGTCCACATAAAGCTGTGTGTATTATGTAACTGTATAAGTTGTCTTTACCTTTAACAAGTGAGCTAACTTTGTTAATCTATCCACAATCACCACACTGAATCATATCCCTTTTGTGACCTTGGCAATCCCACCATAAAATCCATTGTTACCTGTTCCCATTTCCAATCTGGTAGTTGGATCTCTTGAAGCAAACCTGAAGGTTTCTAATGTTCAAATTTCACCTACTAATAGGCTAAACACTTGGAGACAAACTTTACTACATCACCCTTCATGTTTGCCCACCAATAAAATTCTTTCAAGTCATGATACATCTTTGTTACTCCTAGATGAACTGTGTAAGGAGAGTAGTGAATTTCCTTCATGATCTATTCCTTGCACCCTTTAACATCTAGAACACACAATTGCCCTTTACATTTTAACACATCTCCCTCAACAGAAAAATCAGGAGCTTTACCATTTCGAACCAAATCTCTGATCTTAACATACTGTGGATCTTCATTCTAGGAACTCTTTATCTCATCTATTAGCAAGGATTCCACCTGGAACTGTGCTATCAATACTGTCTTATGCCCCTGTGATTCCAAATCCAAAGTTAAACCCTTATCCATCAACTCCCGCAATTTTTGTACCAAGGGTCTTTTTGAAGCAGTGACATGTGATAAGCTTCCTATTGACTTCCTACTAAGGGCATCTGCCACCACATTTGCATTTCCAGGATGATATAGAATATGGCAGTCATAATCCTTTAGCAACTCGACCCATCTCCTTTGTCTCAAATTCAATTCTTTTTGCTGCAAGATGTACTGTAAATTCTTATGATCAGTGTAAATTTCACATCTCACCCCATATAAATAATGTCTCCATATCTTCAAAGCAAAGATCACTGCTGCCATTTCTAAATCATGTGTGGGGTAATTCACCTCATGTTTCTTAAACTGGAGGGAAGCATATGCAATTACCTTCCTGTCCTGCATCAGAACATAACCCAAACCAATCCTCGAAGCATCACAGTATATAGCAAAATTGTTTGCCTCGGAAGGAAGAGTTAGCACTGGTGCAATGGTCAAACAGGTTTTAAGAGTTTGGAAACTCTTTTCACACTCATCAATCCACTGAAACTTCACATGTTTTCGAGTTAACTTGGTCATTGGTGCAACTATTCTGGAAAAGTCTTTAACAAACTGGTGATAATACTTTGCCATAACAAGGAAACTCCGTATCTCAGTGACTATAGTGGAATGTGGCCAATTAGCAATTGCTTCAACTTTCTGTGGATCCACCTTTATACCATCTTTGCTAACAACATGCCCCAAAAATACTACTTCTGTCAACCAGAACTCACATTTTGAGAACTTTGCATACAACTAATGATCCCACAATATCTGTAATGTGATTCTGAGATGCTCATGTTCTTCTCTACTTCTGGAGTACACCAAGATGTCATCAACGAAGACAATTATAAATTTATCCAGAAATGGTCTGAACACCCGATTCATCATATCCATAAATGCTGCTGGAGCATTTGGTAACTCGAATGGTAGCACAAAAAACTCATAGTGCCCATACCGAGTTTTGAAAGCTGTATTTGAAATGTGCTCATCTTTAATCTGCAATTGATGGTACCCTGACCTCAAATCTATCTTGGAGAAGAAACAAGCCCCCTGTAACTGATCAAACAAGTCATCAATCCTGGGTAAAGGATACTTATTCTTCACTTTCACCTTGTTTAATTGCCGGTAGTCAATGCACATCCGTAGTGATCCATCCTTTTTCTTTACAAACAACACTGGTGCTCTCCAAGGTGAACTACTAGGCCGAATAAAGCTTTTGTCACATAATTCCTATAACTGCTTTTTCAATTCTTTCAACTCTGGTGGTGCCATCCGATATGGTGGAATGGATATAGGATCAGTACCAGGATATTCCTCAATCTCAAACTCTTTCTCCCTCTCTAGTGGCAGTCCTGGAAGATCATATGGAAATACATCAGAAAATTCTTTCACCATTGGAATCTGCTCTACCTCTTTAGATACCCCTGTAGTGTCAAACACTGATGGTAAATAAGCAACACATCCCTTTTTCATCAACCTCTTTGCATGTACTACAGACACTAACCCCGATATGTGGTCGTTAGCCTCCCCCTGAAAAATAAACTTTTCTTGTCTATCGGGTCGAAATTTTATCCTTTTCATTGCACAATCAATAGAAGCCTTTTGAACAGTCAACCAATCCATACCAAGGATAACATCAAACTCCAATACAGATAATTCAATCAATTTCACAGTCAAGGATCTATCACAAATTCTCATATCACGAATATCATATTTATACCCTATAATAATTTTATCTCCTATCGGTGTGGCTATCTCTAAGGGCACATGTAAAGGTTTTCTACCCATCCCCAATTTCATGGCAAAAACAGGTGATATAAAAGAATGGGTTGCACCTGAATCAAACAACACATAAGCCACTATATTATGCACAAACATCATACCTATAACTATCTCATATGATCCCTGGGCCTGCTGTTGGGTAACTGTAAAGACACACCCCTGGCCCCTACCAGGTACCGACTTCCCTACTGATGGACTCTGCCCTGTTGGTCTACCTCTATCTGTACTCCCTCTACCCATCTTCACTGATGGTTAGGATGATCCTGCCTCTGAAGGCCGTGAAGCTCTGGGCATATGGCAATCTCTGTAAAAATTTCCAAACTGTCCACATCTAAGGCATGACCTGAATGTCTCCTCCCGCAAAAAGTACATATGGGCCCGACTGATGTCATCTGAACTAGTCTAACAGGGCCTCAAAAGTAACTGAAAATAGGAGACCTGATACTAATACCTCTACCAAAATCTTGTCTCTAACTAGGAGGTAGTAAAGACTGTACTGGCCTTAGAAGAGGTCTAGGTGCAAAAGTCTGGGATGTCCCCTCTTCAGGTCTACGGTACTCTCCACCTCTTACTTTCTTCTTCTGCTCCCTATCAGACCTTTGCTCTTTGTATTTAGCCTCAATCTGGGCTGCTTTATCAATAGCACGACTTAGGGATGTAAACTCCATAGCAAACATAATATTATGTAGAGATGCATGTAATCCTCTCCTGAACTGCCTAATCAAATCCTCTTTAGTAGGAGCAATCTTCCTGGCATATTGGCTCAACCTTCTAAACTCTCTGGCATATTCCAAAATAGATAAGTTCCCCTGTCACAGCTGCTCAAATTTCACAATGTTACTCTCTCGTAAACCCTCTGTCAAAAACTCATCCATCATTCTCTGTTTAAACTCTCCCCAAGTTATAGGATCATCACTGTGAATGTTATCATCAATATGCTCTACAAACCAGGTAGCAGCATCTACCTCCAGTAATAATCCCACTAACTCTATAGTCTTAGCATCAGAACAAGGTAGTATACGAACCATCCTGTCAACCCTATCAATAAAATCACTGGGGTTAGTACCATACTCCCCTGCAAAAGTAGGTAGTCACAGTCTCATGAACTCCTCAACAGTTACACCACCCTTTGGAATAACCCTGCATGCCCTATCTCTGTGTAATACTACTGGTTCCCTCTAAGGTACTGATGGTATCACAGGCTGTACCACTGGCTGTACTAGAGGTAGAGGTGGCTGCTGTACTACTGCAGGCTGAGCTACAAAATGGGTCCGGATGGTCTGTAAAATTTCCTATCTCATCTCTTGCATCTCCTGTCTCTAGGGTGCATCATCCATCTGATTAGACTCAATACATCTCCATGATCGGGGTGGCTCAAAATGAGTCCTCTATACACCAGATGTATTAGAAGCAACCTTTGCTTCCTCACTAGATCCATGAAACTCACCCTCATCAATAGGTCTAGCACATCTATTTGCCCTCTCTGACATCTTAGCACATTGTTATAAACCAAAAATATAACAATCCAGCATGTAAAAGAATGTTTATATCATAGATATGCAGAATTTCAAACAATGAAGAAGACTGTCAATTTGACGATATAAGAGAATCCTAGATTCCATAGTACTTCTATTGATACTAATATGCAAACACTACAGGTTATAATAAACCTTTAACTCTGATACCACCTTTGTCACGACCCAACCTGGGAGTCATGACGGTCCTAGGGTACGGGTGTTGCCTAAGCTACCAGTACCACGAAGAACCCAATTATCTATATGACATGGCAAACAATTCACATATTCAACTCAAATATAGCTTAATAATTCTATTGAAATTTCGACAGCATCTCCTCTAAAATATGACTATACCTCGCTGTAAAAATGCAAATAACACTTCCAATATATCTTTATTAACAATATCCATATCAACCACCAATATCAACTCAACATATATCTTTATACCAAACTATATACATCCATAGCATAATTCATAAGAAAAACTATAAGAAATGCAACCTCACACATATATGTCCCTATTTAAGTTATAGTACCATGGAATCTCTAATATTGTACAAATATTTACAAATACTTTTAAGACTCGAATATTACATGTTACAAGTAGAAAAATTCCAAGGTGAGGATAGAAGGTGCCAATGGAATTCGAGCCTTATTGTAGACCTGAAAAACAATAACCACTAAAGGGGTGAGTATAAAAATACTCAGCAAATATATATATATATAAATACAGTAGATGCTCATAATACCATGATTTGCTCACAATTGAACTATAGAATCATATAAGATAACAAATAAAGGGTGAAACAAGTATCCATATAAGTATCCAGTGTACAAGTCAACGCTCATATGATATAACATGATTAAGTCCAGTGAAAAGTGCAATCGCACTATAATAGCACAATCGTGCATAATCCAATGTACGTAAGGGAGATCAGTCCTTACGGATAGAGATTATGACACCCCTCCCTAGCAAGGGTGTCCAATGAATACCAGTATGCACACGGTCGATGGAATTACCCGCTACACCATCAAGGTAGCACTGTTGTAATACCATACGGGTGTGTCTCCATATAACAATCAATATAGCATAAAAATAACTCATATAGTTGTGGAACAATCCAATATATATTTATAATGAATAATATAACAAGTTTGGGTGAAGTCAAAAAAGTAGCAGGCGGGGCCCAATTGCGCTGCCGCAACTGACACTGGCCATTACTGGTCCATTTTAGGATTTTTGAGTAGTTTCTGGTTAACTATGTTATCAATGGATTTAGGTGGACCATGAGGTACCATTTTAAAGCTTAGAGAATAACTAGAAGATTGGGCCAAGTGGGGGCTCAATTGGCTTTTTAGGTTTCATTTTATAGCCAGACAAAGTTTAGATCATTTTAGGTCATTTTGGTGGGCTTATTTACAAGTCAAAATGCACTGTAGGTACTATAAAATAGCAAATGCTATTTTATCATTCCAAATGACATATCATAGCATATATGATTCAAATCATGCATGATTATACATATAGACTCACCTTTAATACAAAAAGACCACTTTATCCCCCAATACTGCTCGGTAGCCCTAATCGGCCTGCCGTTCGACACTCCTAGCTGGAGTACCCGACAGTTCACCTATTTCCAAATATAACACTCCAGTAACACTTGAAAACTTACAAAACACATTATTCATATCAAAAGGCATCAAGCATACACAGTATACACTATAGACCTCATATTGCACAATTTATAATTTTTCAATTCTTTATGCATCAAACATATATCTATCACCACATTTGACTTACATTCCATATATTCATCACTTATATACCAATTTAAGAACTTATATACACTTAGTTCAACATTCTATATCAAACATACACCAAATTTCAAGTTTACCTTCCAAGTACTTATATCAAATACCATTTCCATATCTAAACTTACACATTTGCATTATAAACACCATTAATCCATATTCAAACCTTTCCTTCCTAATTACTTCAACCTAACACATTAAACTTACAAACTCAATATGGTTTGAACTAGTTTAAATTCATTCCATTCATTCATTTTACAACACCAATCATTCAAATAACTTAAATACCTATCAAATGCATAACATTCAACAATATAAACCTGTTAAACATCAAAGCATTAAACCATTCCTTTGAACACTATATTTCGACCAAACTAGAAATCCATTCAAATGGATTTCTTTCCATCAAATGCATACTAATTCCTTACAAACACATCAAATACAATATATTTGAACTAAAATTAATTCAAAATAACATCTTTGAATCACACCTTTTCCTATTAGGGTTTCCTTCCAATTTTTTGATTTTCTTCCAACCTAAACACATTTTTGATACTAATTAGCATCAAAGAACATCTTAGGAGCTAAATTAAACCAAAATAATGGTAAAATCACTTACTTTTCCAATAGTTATTTGAAAACTTCAAAGCTTTGATTTATTAACTTTTCTTGATTTTTCTTTGAACCTAAGGCTAGATTTGTGTTTAGAATGATGGAATTAATAAGTTTGAATCAAAAAATTAAAGAAAACAACTTGGTTTGGTGTTGATTCAAGGTGGTCAAAATTTCAAATGGAGGAAAGAGAAAGTTGAATGGAAAATTGGCTAAGGAAGATGAAGAGGTTGGAAAAATCTAACTAAATATCAATGGTATAATCCTATACATTGAGCTTATGATAAAAATTGTGAAACCTAACTTACTAACCATTCAATTCTTGATCTTTTCATCCAATGGTTTGATTTAGGTTAGCCTAAAATGATACCATAGGCTTACATACACCAAATAAGTCCATATTCCTTAGGAAAAGACTAAACTACCCTTAGTTCGAATTGGATCCTTATCCGAGCAACTTTTCTCGAAATTATTTTCTACCGACTTTAATCTTCCAACAATACTTCATTTGATCATTATACTTCTATTTTCATGTCTTAATATTCTTTTTTATCATCAAATATAAGGTTAATTTCCATTAAAACTCAAAGGGTGTGAAATGATCATTTTGCCCCCAGTTCACCAAAAACTCAATTTTACCCGATTGCTTCCTAATAGCCTTTAAACCTCCTCTATTCATACAAACACATCATATAACATGCATATATATCAAATTCATGCATAAACACATAGCAAATCACAACATTTAAATCAAGGAAAATTTTCCCTAAGCAACCCTTTATGGTTCAGGTACTAGGTTTTAATTGAGGTGTTATAAATAGATGAGTTCTTCGTGGTACTGGTAGCTCAGGCAATACCCGTACCCTAGAACTGTTGCAGCTCCAAGGTTGGGTCATGGCAATGGTGGTATTATAGATAAAGGTTTATTATAACCTGTAATGTTTGAATATTAGTAGCAATAAAAGTACCATGGAATATAGGATTCTCTTATATCGTCAAAATAATAGTCTTCTTCGTTGTTTGGAATTCTGCGTATCTATGATATAAACATTCTTTTACATGTTGGATTGTTTTATTTTGATTTGTAACAGTGTGCTACGATGCCAGAAAGTGCTAATAGGCACGCTAGACCTATTGAGGAGGGTGAGTTCCATGGATCTAATGAGGAGGCAGAGGTTGCTTCTACTACATCTGTTCCTATATAGAGGACTCATTCTGAACCACCCTGGTCATAGTGACGTACTGAGTCTGATTAGATGGGTGATGCACCTTAGAGATAGGAGATGAGATAGGAGATGAGATAAGAGATTTTACAGACTATCCGGACTCATTTGGCAGCACAACCTGTAGTAGCACAACATCTACCTCCACCTCTAGTACAATCAGTGGTACAACCTAAGATACCACCAGCACCCCAGAGGGAACTAGCAGTATTACAGGGAGTCAAGGTTCGTAGAGTTATCCCAGAGGGTGGTATAATTATTGGGGAGTTCATGAGATTGCGACTACCTACCTTTGTAGGGGAGTATGGTACTGACCCCAATGATTTTATTGACAGGGTTGATAGGGTAGTTCGAAAGCTACCTTGTTCTGACACTAGGATCATAGAGTTGGTGGGATTATTACTGGAGGTAGATGCTGCTACTTGGTTTATAGAGAATATTAATGATAATATTCACAGTGATGTTCCTATGACTTGGGGAGAGTTTAAACAGAGAATGATGGATGAGTTTTTTACAGAGGGCTTATGAGAAAGCAACATTGTGAAATTTGAGCAGCTGCGACAGGGGAACCTATCTATTTTAGAATATGCCAGAGAGTTTAGAAAGTTGAGTAAGTATGCTAAGAAGATTGCTCCTACAGAAGAAGATTTGATTAAGCAGTTCAGGAGAGGATTACATGCATCTCTGTATAACATCCTATTAGCTATGGAGTTTACTTCCCTCAGTCATGCCATTGATAAAGCAACCCAGATGGAGGTTAAATATAAAGAGGAAAGATCTGATCGGGAGCAGAGGAAGAAAGGAAGAGGATGAGAGTATCGTAGACCTGGAGAGGGGACATCCCAGACTTTTGCACTTAGACCTTCTCTCAGGTCAGTGTAGTCTTTACCACCCCCCAGTCAGAGGTAGAATTTTGGTAGAGGTACTAGTATGAGGCCTCCTATTTCTAGTTACTTTCAAAGACCTAGTAGACCAGTTCAGATGATGACAACAATGCCCACATATGCTTTTTACGGGAGGAGACATTCAGGGGACTGTTGTATCAGGTTAGGGGCATGCCTCAGATGTGGACAGTATGGGCATTTTTACAGAAATTGCCCTTTGCCCAGATCTTCACAGCCATCAGGGATAGGATCATCCCTACCATCAGTATAGATGGGTAGAGGGAGTACAGGAAGAGGTAGACCAGCAGGGCCAAGTCTATCAACAGGACAATCAGCCGCTAGTAGGGGCCAGAGGCGTGTTTTTGCAGTTACCCAGTAGCAGGCCCAGGGAACTTATGAGATAGTTGTAGGTATGATTTCTGTGCATAATATAGTGGCTTATGTGTTGTTTGATTTGGGTGCAACCCATTATTTCGTGTCACCTATTTTTACCATGAAATTGGGGTTGGGTAGGAAACTTTTACATGTTCCCTTAGAGATAGCCACACCGATAGGAGATAAGATCATTGTAAGGTACAAGTATGATATTTATGATATGAGAATTTGTAATAGATCTTTGCTTGCGGAATTGATCGAGTTACCTGTATTGGAGTTTGATGTTATCCTTGGTATGGATTGGTTGACTATTCATAAGGCTTCGATTGATTATGCAATGAAAAGGATAAAATTTTGACCCGATGTGCAGGAAAAGTTCATTTTTCAGGAGGAGGCTAACAGACACATATCGGGGTTAGTATTTGTAGTACAAGTAGGGAGGTTGATGAAAAAGGGATGTATTGCTTATTTAGCATCAGTGGTTGACGTTATAGGGGTATCTAAAGAACTAGAGCAGATTCCGGTGGTGAAAGAGTTTTCAGATGTATTTTTAGATGATCTTCCAGGATTGCCACCAGAGAGGGAGATTGAGTTTGAGATTGAGGTATATCCTGATATTGATTCTATATCCATTCCATCATATCGGATGACACCACCAAAGTTGAAGGAGTTGAAAAAGCAATTACAAGAATTTTGCGATAAAAGTTTTATTCGGCCCATTAGTTGATCTTAGGGAGCACCAGTGTTGTTTGTAAAGAAGAAGGACGGGTCACTACAGATGTGTATTGATTACTGGAAATTGAACAAGGTGACAGTAAAGAATAAGTATCCTTTTCCTAGGATTGATGACTTGTTTGATCACTTATAAGGGGCTTATTTCTTCTCTAAGATAGATTTGAGGTCAGAGTACCATTAATTGCAGATTAAAGGTAAGCACATTTCAAAGACAACTTTTAGAACTCAGTATGGGCATTATGAGTTTTTAGTGCTACCATTTGGGTTGACAAATATTCCAGCAGCATTTATGGATATGATGAATCGGGTGTTCAGGCTATTTCTGGATAAATTTATAATTGTCTTCATTGATGATATCTTGGTGTACTCCAGAAGTAGAGAGGAATATGATGAGCATCTTAGAGTCACATTGCAGATATTGTGGGATCATCAATTGTATGCAAAGTTCTCAAAATGTGAGTTCTGGTTGACAGAGGTAGTATTTCTGGGGCATATTGTTAGCAAAGATGGTATAAAGGTAGATCCACAGAAAGTTGAAGCAGTTGCTAATTGGCCACGTCCCACTACAGTCACTAAGATACAGAGTTTCCTTGGTATGGCAAGCTATTACCACAGGTTTGTTAAAGACTTTTCCAGGATTGCTGCACCAATGATAAAGTTGACTTAGAAATATATGAAGTTTCAGTGGAGTGAGGAGTGTGAAAAGAGTTTCCAGACTCTTAAGACCTGTTTAATTACTGCACTAGTGTTAACTCTTCCTTTCGAGGCAGGCAATTTTGCTGTATATTGTGATGCTTCGAGGATTGGTTTGGGCAGTATTTTGATGCAGGACGGGAAGGTAATTGCTTATGCTTCCCGCCAGTTGAAGAAACATGAGGTGAATTACCCTACATATGATTTAGAAATGGAAGTAGTAATCTTTGCTTTAAAAATATAAAGACATTATTTATATGGGATAAGATGTGAAAGTTATACTAATCATAAGAGTCTACAATACATTTTGTAGCAAAAAGAATTGAATTTGAGACAAAAAAGATGGGTCGAGTTACTAAAGGATTATAACTGCCAGATTTTGTATCATCCTGGAAAATAAAATGTGGTGGCAGATGCTCTTAGTAGGAAGTCAATGGGAAGTTTATCACATGCGACTGCTTCAAAAAGACCATTGGTACGACAATTGTGGGAGTTAATGGCTAAGGGTTTAACTTTGGATTTGGAATCATAGGGGCAAGAGACAATATTGATAGCACAGTTCTAGGTGAAATCATTACTTATGGATGACATAAAGAATTTCCAGAATGAAGATCCACAGTATGTTAAGATCAGAGACTTGGTTCAAGATGGTAAAGCTCCTGATTTTTCTGTTGAGGGAGATGTATTAAAATGTAAAGGGCGATTATGTGGTCCAGATGTTGAGGGATACAAAGAACATATTATGAAAGAGATTCATTACTCTCCTTACACAGTTCATCCGGGGGTAACAAAGATGTATCATAACTTGAAGGAATATTATTAGTGGCCAAACATGAAGGGTGATGGAGCAAGGTTTGTCTCCAAGTGCTTAACTTGTCAACAGGTGAAATTTGAACATCAAAAACCCTCAGGGTTGCTTCAAGAGATCCAGCTGCCAGAGTGGAAATGGAAACAAGTAACGATAGATTTTGTGGTGGGATTGCCAAGATCACATAAGGGGTATGATTCAGTATGGGTGATTGTGGATAGATTGACC
Organism: Aleurites moluccanus; assembly: GCA_948193065.1. Lineage (NCBI taxonomy): Eukaryota > Viridiplantae > Streptophyta > Magnoliopsida > Malpighiales > Euphorbiaceae > Aleurites > Aleurites moluccanus. The sequence goes on along the minus strand of CANXYC010295975.1, from coordinate 2,044 downwards.
AAGTCAGCTCATTTTTAGAGGTAAAGACAACTTATATAACTGCACAGTATGCATAACTTTATGTGGACAATATTGTACGGTTACATGGTGTTCCATTAGTGATTATATCTGATAGAGGTACTTAGTTCACCTCTAGGTTTTGGCAGAAGTTCCAGGAGGCATTGGGTACTACATTGCATTTCAGCATAACATTTTATCCTCAGACACATGGACAGTTAGAAAGAACTATTCAGACATTGGAGGACATATTGAGTTTGTGTGTGTTGGATTTAAAAGGCAGTTGGGATCACTTCCTACCACTGATAGAGTTTGCCTACAATAATAGCTACCATTCTACCATTGGATGGCACCATATGAAGCTTTATATGGCAGGAAATGCAAATCACCTATATGTTGGGTGGAACCAGGTGAAAAGCAGTTAGAGGGTCCAGATCTGATCAGAGAAACAATGGAGAAATTTCCTATTATACAGGAAAGGACAAAGACTACTTTCAGCAGGTAGAAGAGTTATACGGATCCAAAAAGAAAAGATGTATAGTTTGCAGTGGTTGATCATGTATTTCTAAAGATCTCTCCCATAAAAGGAGTAATGAGGTTTGGAAAGAAAGGCAAGTTGTCACCGAGATATATTGGACCCTTTGAGATTTTGGATCGGGTTGGTAATGTATCATACAGACTATCACTTCCACCTAATATGGGTCACATACATATGGTGTTTCACAATTCTATGCTACGAAAGTATGTTCTAGATCCATCCCATGTTCTTCAACCCTAAGATATTGAAATTGATGAGGCATTGTCATTTGAACAAGTACCAGTACAGATTGTGGATCATCAGATTAGACAGCTTCAGAATAAGAGCATTCCAATGGTTAAAATACTATGGCGTAGCATAAGTGTAGAAGAGTGTACTTGGGAGAGTGAGGCTGAGATGAGACATAAGTACCCCCACCTGTTTCATGTGTCAGGTTTTTATTCTACCCTATAACCTTAAAGTAAATTCAAGGATGAATTTATTTGTAGGGGGTAGAATATAACACCCAGTCAAACCTAGAACCTGAACTACAAAGGGATGCTTAAGCAATTTTGACTTGACTTGATTGTTGTGATTTACTATATGATTATGCTTGAATTTGACATGTATGCATGTTTTATATTTTGTTTGTATGAGTAGAGGAGGTTAAAAGTCTGTTAGGAAGCAATCGGGTAAAATTAGGTTTTTGGTGAACTAAGGGCAAAATGGTTATTTCACACTCTTTGAGATTTTAGTGGAAATTAACATTATATTTGATGGTAAAAGAGAATATTAGGACATGAAAATAGAGGTGTAATAGTCATATGAATTAATGTTGGAAGATTAAAGCCGGTGGAAAATAATTACGGGAAAGGTTAACTGAAAAGGGATCAAATTTGAACTAGGGGTATTATAGTATTTTCCTAAGATATATGGACTTATTTGGTGCATGCAAGTGCATGGTGACCATTTTAAGTTAACCTAAATCAAACCATTGGATGAAAAGATCAAGAATTGAATGGTTAGTAAGCTAGGTTGCATAATTTTTACTATAGAATCAATGTATAGGATTATTAACTTGATATTTAACTTGATTTTTCACACCTCTTCTTCAACCTTAGCCATTTTCATACCAAGCTTTCTCTTTCTTCCTTAAGTAAGTTTCGACCACTTTTGATCTTAGTGATACCAAGTTATTTTCTTTCATTTCTTGATTCAAACTAGTTAATTCCATCATCCTAAACATAATTCTAACCTTAGAATCAAAGAAAATTCAAGAAAAGTGGATAAATCCAAGCTTGGAAAATTTGAAAGAACTATTGAAGAAGTAAGTGTTCTTAGCATTTTTTTTTATTCAATTTCAATCTTTAGATGTTCCTTGATGTTAATTTGTATCAAATATGTGTTTAGGTTGAAAGAAAATAAAAAAAAAAAAAAAATTGGAAGAAACCCTAACTTGGAAGAGGTAAGATTCAATTGTGTTAATTTGATGGAGTTTTGGTTCAAATGTGATGTATTTGATGTGTTTGT
>CANXYC010295946.1:0-13012 GCA_948193065.1 Aleurites moluccanus | reverse complement strand
ATATATAATGATGTATGCATGCTCACTGAGTATTTTATACTCACCAAATTGTGCTTTTTAATTTTTACAGGGATGAGATAGAGAAAGCTGATTCCAAGTCAATTCCTTTTCCGACTTAGGATGTCAAGTATATCGAGGTAGAATTGTATTTGTTAAAGGTCATAGTGACAATTCTTAGAGCTCCATGGTACTGTGTATAATTAGATAATTGAGTACTATAATGATGTATGAACATTGGAATAATTGACAATTCAGTGGCATAAAAAAATTATAATGTGTAATGCATAATGATTGAAAATGTCAATGATAATAAAGTAATAAAGACAGTGACAGAGGTAAATAATAAAATGAAATTTACATGTTTTGAAAAAGATTTAGAAGTGCTATGTATGACTGTTGAACTGTGAAGTTGAGGGTATAAGGTTGGCAAATTATTGGGAGTGTAAAATAATTTTTAGTGCAGGCAGTGTAATTTATGAGAGACTCGGTTTTAGGTCTGAAATAACATTAAAATTACAAAGGGGACTCTGACAAATTTTCTGTAAAATTTTTAAGTAATAATTGGGATTTAACTATTAATGAATGGATTAAGAATGATTGATTGATGAATGGATTGTTAATGGGTTCTACGGGTTTCCGGTGACCTTAAGTCTACTCGTGCCCTAGGACCGTCGCGATATGAAAATGGGTCGTGATAAATACAATTCCTTGATGTTGTGATACATCTTTGTTTGCACCTGGATGCACATTATAAGTAGTATGATGTGCCTCAATATCGACTCTCTCAATCCATCCATGGCGGGAACACATAAATAGTCACCATGCTTCACAACATCATCCATAACAGCAAATCCTTGAGCTTTCTCAGCCTCCACATCACCCTTAAACTTAACAATCTAGGATCTCTATTATGTGCTTCTTTGATTTGATCAATGAGAAGTGGCTTAACTTGAAAATGTGCCAAAAGCACTCCCGTATCCGATAAGCCAAATCAAATCCTCAATTCATGTAATCCATGCAACTCTTTGATCAATGACCTTTTATGCACTTGAATGTGAGCTACACTTCCCACAGACTTCCTACTTAAGGCATCTGCTACTACATTCACCTTTTCAGGGTGATACAATATATCACAATCATAATCCTTAAGCAACTCCATCCATCGTCTTTGCCTAAGGTTCAAATCCTTTTGCTGGAAGATGTACTTCAAACTTTTGTTGTCAGTGAAGATCTCATACTTTTCTCCATATAAATATTGTCTCTATATCTTTAATGTAAAAACGAAAGCTGCCATCTCTATATCATGAGTTGGGTAATTTATCTCATGCTTCCTCAACTGCCTCTAAGCATTAGCTATTACCTTTCTATTCTGCATCAACACACACCTAAGCCCCACTCTAGAAGCATCATAATATACAGTATATCCTCCCTCACTAGATGGTAAAGCTAGGATAGGTGCGGTCATGAGACAAGTCTTAAGCTTATGAAAGCTTCCTTCATAATCATATGTCCATACAAACTTCACCTACTTCTGAGTGAGCCTAGACAATGGAGCTGCAATCTAGGAGAAATCCAGCACAAATCTCCTATAATAGCCTGCCAAACCCAAGAAACTCTGAATCTCTGACACATTCATAGGTCTAGGCCAATTAAGGATTGTATCCACTTTCCTTGGATCAACCTTAAGTCTTTCCTTACTTATCACATGCCCTAAGAAACAAACACTATCCAATCAAAACTCATATTTGGAGAACTTAACGAACAACTCGTGCTCCCTCAAGGTCTGCAATACAATCTAAAGATGTTCTTTATGCTTCTCCTTACTCTTGGAATACACAAGGATGTCGTAGATGAATACAATGACAAACTTGTCCAAAAATAGCTTGAACACCCTATTCATCAAATCCATAAATGTAGCTGATGCATTTGTCAAGCTAAATGGCAACACCAAGAACTTATAGTGGCCATATCTCGTCCAAAATGTCATCTTAGACACATCTTCCTTCTGAATCCTCAACTAGTGATAACCTGATCTCAAGTCAATCTTGGAAAAAATAACTTGCCTTTTGTAACTAATCAAACAAATCATCAATTATGGGCAATGGATACTTATTCCAATCAATCACCTTATTAAGTTATCGGTAATCAATGCACAACCGCATAGACCTATCCTTCTTCTTGACAAATAACACTAGTGTACCCCATGGCAAACTACTAGGTCTAATGAACCCTTTCTCAAGCAAATCCTGCAGTTACACCTTCTGCTCTCTCAATTTTGTTGGTGCTATGCGATATGGAGATATGGAGATCAAATTCGTTACAAGCAATAACTCAATATTAAATTCAATCTCCTTCTCTGGTGGTAAACTTGGCAATTCTTCAAGAAAAAACATCTGGATACTGACTCACAATTGGAAATGCTCCAATTCCTTCACTTCCTTTTGAGTATCATGAACATATGCCAAGTAACCTTGGAAACCCTTCCTTAGCATCCTCCTCGCCCTAATGGCGGATATCACATTGTAGGGTACTTCACTCCTTTCTCCTTGAAACTCAAACTCCTCACCCTCAGGTGGTTTGAAGACTATCTTCTTCCGATTGCAATCTATGCTTGCAAAATACTTGGACAACCAATCCATGCCTAAGATAACATCGAACTCTAACACCGATAATTCAATCAATTTTATCTCCAAACTCTTTCCATCAATACTAACAACGCATATAGGATAGAAATTTTGAACCTCAATCTCCTCCTCTAAGGGAGTAGACACAACTATCACATCATCAAGAAACTCACACAACATGCATAACTTCTTAGCAAAGAGAGATGATATGAAAGAATGAGACGATCCTGAATCAAACAATACTCTTGCATTCTGAGTTTGGATGGGAAGAGTACCTGTGGCAATTACATTAGAGGTTTGGGCCTCCTGTTGATTGAGTACAAAAACTCTCCCTCTTCCTCTACCCAAAGAAGTCTGACTTGGAGTTTGAATTGTAGATAAACATGATCCTCAGCCCGCTTTTGTACCTCTGCTATAACCTTAACTTACCCCAGCTTGAGCACTATTGCTCCCCACTTTCTCCATCTGAACCGTAGATTATGAAGCTGGTGATCTCACGATAGTCACTGTCCATGGGCAATCTTTCACAAAATGTCCAAGCTATCCATAATGAAAACAAGCCCCCATCTCGACATGACATGGTCCTAAATGCCTCTTCCCACAAGTAGGACACTGAAAATTTCCCCTTGAAGGTGCAGAACTAGTTGTGCCCCTACTCATCTGTGAAGTAGGTCTAGAAGGATTGGGCTTGTACTGTGATCTCTTTAGCTATCCTCTGAACCCACTCTGAGGAGTAGACTGCCTCAAAATATCCATGCTCCTCACTCCACTGTTATCCCTATTAGGCCTATAGGAACCCTCTACTCTAGCCTTCTTCTTTTATTATATTTCTGCTTTCAGTTCCATTTTTCGATTCTCAATCATTTTGGCTTTATCCACCAGCCTAGGATATGTGTCAAACTCATGAGCAGCTAGCACATGAAACAATAGAGGAATCAAACCTCTCCTAAAGCGCTGAATTCGAGCAACCTCTATAGAAACCAATGCTGGAGTATACTTACTTACCTGAATGAACCTCCTAGCATATTCCGTTATGCTCATTTCCATAGTTTGAACCAGCCGTTCAAACTCTATATCTTTAGCCTCTCTCTCACTTTCTGGAAGAAACTTATCCATAACCATGGTCTTAAACTGTTCCCAAGTAATATCCACATTAGCCCCGAGTAATCCATTCACACTTCTCTTATACCAATCTCGGGCATCATTCCACATCAAGTGGCCCACAAACTCCACTACCCTTCTATCTGGTATCCTCAAAAGCTGAACCTTATCCTCTATTATCTCAAGGAAATCAGTGGGATCCACATCTCCCCTATACTTCAGAGGCTTGAGTTTCAAAAACTTCTCAAAGGACACCTCTTCAACCTGAGGCACAAAAGGTGGTGGTGGAGGAATCACCAGTGGAACATGAGCTACCAGTTGTTGCAATCACTATGTGATAAACGCCTCTAATCTCTCATAGTTTTGTTGCATTTGATCAAATCTTTATGCCACCGCAACATCCATCTGAGGTGCAGGTGGAGGAATCACTCCCTCTCCAACACTGCCCACATAACCCTCCTCTAAAGGATCTACCCTTCTAGGGCGGCCTCGTACACGCCCATAACCTCTACCTCTTCTCGGAGGCTTCTCGATACTAATAAAGGAAAACAAATAACTTAGATTCATAACACAAAGGCAAACATAGATCTATACCAAAGGAATACAAAACAATGACTAGACATGAATCCTACGCTTCATAGTTTACTTATTCAATGACACTTAAGCTAGTGGACTTACACATCTATCTATCTATCTATATATTAAACCTATAGCTCTGATACCACCTTTGTCACACCGCAAAACCAAAAGTGTGATGGTCCTAGGGCAAGGATAGGCTTAAGACCACTATAAACCTGTAAAACCCAAACTTGGATCAACAATCATCAATAATATTCTATAACCATGCAATATACTTCAATAGATAAATTATCCATCAATATAATCTCACTTGTTCCTTATCGATCAAAAGACAAAATACCATCATCAATAAGGAACAAGGATTACCAATAAACTCAATCTAATACAATTCAATCTACGGAGCCACTATGATTAGTATTCCAAATAATACAAAATAACAAATGATTATCGAATCAATACATTAGCTTCTTGGAGAGAGAAAATAATCAAGAAGCTCTATTTATCCTATCAAAAGGTTCTCTAGTATCTGAAATCCACAATAGAAGAAAAGAATGAGTCGAAAACTCAATAAGTTATGGAGATACAATAATACTTATGGTTTTACATTGATTGATCAAGAATATATCGAATTCAATATATATATATATATATATATATACACACACGTGCCTACAAAGAAATGGCACCCACCAATTTGATGATAGAACCACCATCAACCCATACCATTCATCCATCGAGATACTACAATCTCATATATATGTATGCTTGATCAGAACATACGTCCCAGGGCTGATAGGCCTCCCCTAGGTAAAGCCACTAATATAATTTGACCTTATCAACCAGGTCACTGGTGCACATAGTCCAATGATTTCTCCCTTATTGGAAAGGCGTTCTAAATCGTTAATAAACATACAATTGGTACAATGAACAATGGGTGGGTCTAGAGACCTCACCTTATCTATATCATTAACAATATTCAATAGGTTTTCGATAATTGCATATGATCCTAATGGTCTTTCAAAGAGAATACACTTTAATGATGGTCTAAGGCCCAATGATATTACAATATCAAAAAATAATAACATTCAATATGAAATTTAGTCCAAAAACAATGACTAAACTTAATTCAAGAACAATATTAACAAGTGTGAATTTCATAACAAATAATAAACTATCCCATAACTTACCTCAATCCAAAGCAAATAACTCAACTATCACCACAATCAACAATCCTTAAGTTCTTTGGTTCACCAAGCCTAAAACAATAAATTCCCAAAAATGGGTCAACTGGGGTTTCCTTCCCCAAAGACATTACACAAAGAATTCTAGAATTTTATACCATTTAGTACTCAATAGAATGATTTCTAATACTAATTAAACCATTAAATGAAGAGTTACTATTCATCATTCTATTCACATAAAACTATTAAATCTTATAACTCTCATAACAACCATAATGAATAGCAATAAATGCTTATAAAAGACTACCTATAATCTATAAACAACTAATTTAACAATGCTATAATCCAAAAACAACTATAAAAGCAAAGATTTAGGATTTACCTTCAAAACCCTAACAAGAGATTTCTTGAGAAGAAAAGCCCTTGAAGTGATTTGATGTCTTAAAATGTGTTTCCCATGAAGAATCCTTGAAGAAAATGGCTATTTGGATGATCAAAGAACAATATGGCTAGTTGAACAAAGGAAAGAAATGAGAAGAAGAAAAAAAAATAAAATTTGGTTTCCGATTTTCAAAAATCTAAAAATGACTTCTACATCGAAATCCCACGCCCATGAAGAACGAATTCACGTCCGTGAAGAATAAGTTTCACATCCCGTGAACAACAAAAGGTCAATTTCTCATATTTAGACAGAGAGCAAAGTAACGGATATGATAAGGGTTCACGCCCGTGAAAGAAAGCAAATTCACTGCCATGAAAAGAGTTCACGCCTTTGAAAACAATAGATTCAATTTCATCAAGGCAATCACTTCTCAAGACCATTCTAACACTCACCAAAATAACTCTAAGATTAACTAACATACTCTAAACAATATCTATAACAAAGAAATAATTCTTTAACAATCAATCATTACAATCTATAACCATAAACAATACAATCTATAACTATAATCAATACAATCTATAACCATGAGACCATCGATAATCTCATGTAACCATGCAAATCGAAATCTTGGGTGTTATAGTATCTCCAACCAGAGTACACATTATTACTACATCAGTGGAAAGCCTAGCACCAATTGCCCCACTTGATTGCTCATGCTCATCGAACCAACCAACTCTATATGAACCACCTTCTCAAAACACATTGATCAGACTCATTGTATTAACGTAGACCCAACCATAGTTTTAGCAAGAAATGCAACTTATTTGTTCTTTTTCTTGGCAAGAAAATAAGGAAATTCAGGATTCAACTATTTTTTCTCATAAAATTAACAAAACTTGACCTTTAAACTAGTTTCTACAAATAATCCCTTAAATCTTATTTTTCTTGCTAACTTTCTCAGCAACCAAATAAGGAATTCACCAGATAAAAGATACAAATAAATCTAGAAAGCAAAAATGTCTCAGGCAACAACAAGAAAATATAATAATCAAGCCTTATCGTTTTACCATAAATTTTGTCTAACCCAAAAGATTTAATATTTTTCAATAAAACTAGAAAACCCAATTTCACATTCCTTTCTTTTCAATTCCATCTTTCTCAGTAACCAATTATATACCTAATTCTAGGCCAACAAGTCCTAAAATTGAACTTTGCTTCAGTCGAACTCCTCCCACCTCTCATCCCAGCCATAGTTGACAAAACCAGCATAGTCTCCACCACTCTCCGCATCTCAGCAGCCCCATAATTTGCCTTTTTAGATGACCTAATAGCTATTTCTTCGCTCTCCCATTCTTCACGCGTCTCTTCTCGCCCACAACCAACACAACCTTATGATTTGCCATTGAATCCATCTCTTAATGTAATACCCTAGAATGTCATAACTTATATGCATGAATTAATTCTCAATATATGGTTTAAAGGCATTGAAATGGTGGGAAATAATTTTAGAGATACAGTTAAAAAGCGAACAAAACGCTTTTTCGAAAATCGACGATGTCGGGAACACTGCCGAGAAATTAGCAGTCCGGTCAATAGATGAATTTCTGATTCTGACCAAGGGTTAAAGATCATATAAATGCATGTGTAATTTTGGTAAAAAGAAAGAAGTGAAAAACATTTAGGAACACTGAAAAAGCAACCAATGGCAAAATCGTAAATAAATAGAACTTCGAGGGGAATAGTGGAAATTAGTCTGCTTGGGTTTCAGAATGACTCTGAAATTATTTTTATATATAAGTATAAATTAAAATAAGCCTTTTGATTCCCTGCTTTGAAATCTAAATCCCGACATAATTGTCATAATAAATTACAGAAGAAATTGGGGTCAAAGTATAATTACTTGGAAGTTTAAGGACTAAAACATAATTTGACATTTTGACTTAATATAAAAGCAACACTTAGACAAATTTTTGTTCATCTTCTTCCTTCTTCTAGCTTTGGCCGAAACCTTGCTTCAATCTTCCATCCATTTGTTCTTCATTTTTCCAACCAAATTCCTTAAGAAAAATCAAAGAAAGCTTGGATTTAAGTTTAGTTCTTCTATTTCCAATCCATTTCTTCCTAGAATTCACAAAGGAAACCAAGGAAGAATTGCTTCATCATTTCGGCTAGATTCTCCATATAAGGTAACAAGTTAGTTTGTTTAATTTTATGGTTTATTTAGATGAATTAGATGATTAATTAAATGGGTTTTAGGTTAGCTTGCATCAATTGATACATTTGGATAGAAATCCCAAATTAGTTAACCCTAATTAAAGCTGTATGATTGAGATTGATTAATTAGTAGTAGATTATGTTAAGCTTAGAATATGTTAATTGGAGGTTATTAGATGATTAATTGATGGTTGTTTTGGTGTAGAAAACAAAGGTTATTCAAGTTGTGCTTATTGCCTCCTTTGAAGCTTTTAAAGGAAATCAATTTTCCAAAGCAATAGAAAGCCTTATGTGAGTTCTACATGCATAATTTGATATGTCCCGAGCATTGAAATTTGGTTTGGAAACCATATATGGAAAGTGACTTTTGGCTGAACTCATTAACACTATTCATTACCTTGATTTTTCTTTGTTTTTCCTTTGTGTTTGTTAGCCATTTTGATCCATTTTATGTTGTTTACTGTTGTATATTTGATACTTATTGTATTGTTGACAATGTGGATTGATTGTTGGTTGAATGGGCTTGATAACCTTGCACCAAAAACCTGGCCTTTTGCCCATTCAATATTGCCCACCAAGTGTTTGACAAAATACCTAGTTGTTTTTGCCTTTGGCCTATTGTTTTGTCTTCCATAGCCTACCATTTGAATGCCATCATCGCCAACAACATTGGCATGCCAATTAACCTATCGATTTTCTTTGTCTAGCCAACCTTTGTTCCATACCTTTGTTGTTTATCAAGCCAATTGTTATTGATTTTATATCATATATTGCAATGCCATTGATTCTATTACTAAATGATTTGACTGATATTGAGCTTATTAATGTTGAGGATACCATTGTTGCATAGTGGTGTCTATTGATATGTTTACTCTTATATTGATCCTAATGTGGCTTGACAGAGTTATCGCTCCGACAGGGTAGTGGGAATATACTATTGGCGATGTGCACATTGTATTACCGATGTCCTAGCTAGGAAGAATTATGGTCCTGGCCATAAGACCTGATCAGTCTTATGCTTATTGATATTGATAATACTGGGAACTGTATGTTCGTATATAGTCCATATTGATACTACTAGAGACTGTATGATTACATATAGTCCATCCCTTTATCTGTCTTTCCATATTATACCGAGCCTATGGTATACTTATTGACTATTCTGTCACTATCTGTTATTAATTATGTAAATTGTTCACATTGATCTATTGACATCATTGTTCCATCTGTTACCCATTATATTTATTGTCGATGCATATAGATTCACTAAGTATCTTATATACTCACTCTTTGCTTTGTTTACCCATTTCAAGGGAAGAGTAGATTGCAGAATCCCATCTTTTGACATCCAGTGGATTTCTGAGTACTGTCGATCTATGTAATTATTTTGAATTATGAAATTTTTGGTGTTCATAATCTAGCTGCTCCATGGGGTATGTATGGGTTAGTTAGGATATGAACATGTATATGTATGTATATATATAATGATGTTTATGATATATAATGCTAATATGATATGTGATGATGATTGTTACAACCTATTGCACTAGATTACAAAAAGAATTACAGAATGACAGAATAAATGGTAATTAAGTAAAATGAATAATTAATAGATGGTTATAGATTGTGCATGTGATACTGGATGAGGTGGTATCAGAGCTCTAAGTTACAGATATTACCTGAATTACAGAGTAATAGTGATTAAGTATAGAATGGGTAGAATTAAGTAAACCATGGAGCATAGGATTTCCCTTGTCGTCTTTTGCTGTTATTGTCTATTATATGTTAGTATTCTGCGTTTCTGTGATATACTGAGTACATTTCTCATTTTTTCGACAAATTACAAAGATGTTTGACGATAGGGACAGAGATACCCGACAGGCAGAGGTAGCCTCCAATGAATCTTTGGTCAGGGAGTATTCAGTATCAGAGGGTTCGTCCAGATCTCGACATACTACAAAGGATATAGAGAGGGGCGATGATCCATGAAGAGTTAAGATGATGAGAGGGATGATGGAGTTACACAGGGAATTGGCTGATTTGAGGCGAGAACGTCAGAATATTCCACCACCACCAATTCCAACGACAATGCCCCCACCTGTGGTACTAGAGGCAGTACCAGTTGCACTGGCTCCTGTGCAGCTAGTAGGGGTTCCTAGGAAGCCTGCTGTATAGGGAGGCCATTGAATTATTGAAGAGGGTGGTGTATCCATGTTTAGCTTTCTGAAGCTAAATCTGCCAGAGTTCGACAGAGGCAGTGATCCAGTGGATTTTTTGGAGTAGGTTGAGAAGGTAGTTAGGAGACTACCTTGTTTTGAGCTTAGAGTTGTTGAGTTGGTGGGATTGTTACTGAAAGGGAAGGATTGGACTTGGTTTTCGAGGAGGATGGAGCCCAGGATATATGGTGAGCATCCACCTTAATGGGCTGAGTTTTGGCAGGGTTTGATAGACGAGTTCATTACTGAGAGGGTGAAGACTCGTAACCTTATTCAATTTGAGCAGTTAGAGCAAGGTAACAGATCAATAGAGGAGTATGCCTAAGATTTCATTAGGCTGAGTAGGTATGCCACTCATATTGTTCCTACTGAGGTAGATCTTATCAATAGGTTTAGGAGGGATCTATATGTTGCACTTCATAATGCTCTATTGGCTATAAATTCACTTCTTTGATGATAGTTATCAATAAAGCTACACAGATGAAAGAGAAATATAAGACAGAGAGGACAAAGAGGGACCAGAAGAGGAAAGAAGGTCTAGGAGCTCAGGCTAGGAGAGGGGAGAGCAGCTCCCAGCCTAGGCAGGCAGAGCCAGTGCCTCAATTTGATCAACGATCTTCAGCTAGTAGTCAGAGGAGGAGAGTGTAGAGGAGGAGATTGCCAGTGGTTCAGTCGACACCTACCTATTCTCAGGGTTCTTCGAGACCAGCTGCACAGACACCCAGTGTACCTAGTTATGGGTTTTATGGACAGAGACATGGAGGGGAGTGTTAGTGTCAGACTAGTGATTGCCTGAGATGTGGTCAGCTTGGTCACTATGCTAGCAGATGTCCTTTGAGAGGTGAACAACAGCCATCTGTTATGGTATCCAGCCGATGGTACAGATGAGTCAAAATTTGGGCAGATAGACTTTAGGTAGAGGTTGAGGTAGAGGACAGACTCCCAGTGGTAGTTAGGCCCCAACGGGCAGGAGTCAGGGTAAAGTATTTGCAGTTAATACCCAGGAGGCACAGAGATCGGACAATGTGGTCATACATACTATTTTGATTCAGAATGAGATTGCATATGCCTTATTTAATTATAGTGCTACTCATTCTTTTATGTCACCACACTTTGCACCTAAATTGAATAAGAAAAGGAAATTGTTGCATATGCCTTTAGTGATTGCTACCCCGATGGGTGAGAGTGTGGATGTGGACTATTACTATACTGACTATGTGATTGAAATTGATGATAACATATTGTGTGCCGATTTAATTGAACTTCCAGTGTTAGAGTTATATGTGATATTGGATATGGATTGGCTTATGAGGCATCAAACAGTTATTGATTGTTATCAGAAGAAGGTCAGGTTCCAGCCAGAGTTTGAGATTTAGGGTGATATACGAGAGTTCAGAGTTAATCTGGTTTCTACTATCTAGACTAGAAAGATGATTGGGAAAGGATGTTCAGCCTATTTAGCTCTTGTGATAGATGTGCAAAAGTCTTTTGTAAAGCTTGATCAGATACCGGTTGTTCAGGAGTTTCCTAATGTATTTCCTGAGGAGTTTCCAGGATTGCCCCCATATAGGGAGATTGAGTTTGAGATTGAAGTGCATTCATGCACTGATCCTATATCCATTCCTTCATACAGAATGGCACCAGCTGAATTGAAGAAATTGCAGGTGTAGTTACAGGAGCTATTAGATAGAGGGTTCATCAGACCGAGTAGTTCTCCTTGGGGTACACCGGTATTGTTTGTAAAGAAGAAGGATGGCTCTTTGAGGATGTGTATAGACTATAGCAGCTGAACAAGGTGACAGTGAAGAACAAGTATCCGTTGCCATGGATAGATGACTTGTTTGATCAGCTGCAGGGTGCCAGCTATTTTTCGAAGATTGATCTGAGGTCTAGACATTACTAGTTGAAGATTAAGAAGGGTGATGTACCTAAGACTGCTTTTAGGACTTGATATGGGCATTATGAGTTTTTGGTGTTGCCATTCAGGTTAACCAATACACCGGCTGCTTTCATGGATCTGATGAACAAGGTGTTCAGGTCATTTTTGGATAAGTTTGTCATTTATTCATTGATAACATTCTTATCTACTCTAGGAGTGAGGAGGAGCATGTGGAGCATTTGAGGATTATATTATAGACACTTCAGGAGCATCAGTTGTATGCTAAGCTATCTAAATGCTAGTTCTGGATAACTGAAGTGTGTTTTTTGGGGCATATGATTTTAAGCATGGTATTAAGGTGGATCCTCAGAAGATTGATGCAGTTGCGAATTGGCCTCAGCCTACCAGTGTTTCTGAGTTTTGCAGTTTTCTGGGTATGGCAGGGTATTATAGGAGGTTGTGAAAGATTTCTTCAGGATTGCAGCTCCATTGACTAAGTTGATGCGGAAACAGGAGTGTTATCTATAGACTGATGAGTGTGAGCACAGTTTTTAGACTTTGAAGTCTTGCCTCATAAGTGCTCCAGTGTTAACATTGCCATCAGAGGGGGAGAAATTTACTGTGTATTGTGATGCTTTATGAGTCAGATTGGGATGTGTATTGATGCAAAATCGGAGGGTAATTGCTTATACTTCTGTCACGACCTATCTCGGAAGTCGTGACGGTCCTAGGGTACGGGTGATGCATAAGCGACCAGTACCGCGTAGAACCCAAATGACAACCTAAATGATATGCAACAATCAAATATAACCCAATTAATTATGAAAATGCTG
>CANXYC010295933.1:0-14134 GCA_948193065.1 Aleurites moluccanus | reverse complement strand
AGGGGGCCAGGAGCTCTAGGCGCATGCCTGGCCAAGCATGTGTGCACGTTGAGGTAGCAAGGCTACCGATGCGTATGTTATGATATGTGATCAATTCTACCATATGAGATTTGATAATGCCATTCTTTGTGGGCATTCTTTGTTCTAAATATGAACCATGATTTGATATAGCCAAATTATTATGAGACCCGCATTTCTTTCAAGTCAAAGCTTATGACTTCTTTCATACCTATATGTATAATTATTTCTTCATGACCATGATTCGATATTAAATTCTTATTGCATAATGTTCATATCTTACTGAGTTGAAGGCTCACTCCTCTTTTGTGGATTTTAGGTGATAGCTTAGCTCGTGAGGGGGCTAATAGAGAAGATCGGGCTTCTTGACTTATTTACTCCAAGAAGCTTCATTGTAATTATTCTTTTGAGATATTTTGCATATTTATTAATGGTATTATGATACAATATGTATTGGAGTATACTCTAGAGTTCCGTAGTTAGTCTTTTGGGGATACTAGAATATTTTGATGTATGAATGTTATCCTTTGGATACTCTTGTTCTTCTTTGATGAGAGATGTCTCTTTTGATCATTAAGGAACAAGAGAAAGATATTAAATGATGATAGAAAGATGTGATTGATTTTGATTATATGTATGAATATGACAAATGTATGATAAAGTTTGATGTTACAATTTATTTGATGTTGATAAGATTTATGAATTGTGAGTTCTACGGGTTTATGGTGGCCTTAAGCCTACCCTTGCCCTAGGACCGTCGCACCACTGGAGTTGGGGTGTGACATTGTGAGGTAAACACATAAGATTTTATTTGACAATGCTGCTACTGTTATAGTAAGCACACAAGGTTTGTTTGAAAATGCTGTTGGTGCTAAGGTAAGCACACAGGGTTTTGTTTTAAAATGCTGCGATGCCAAGGTAAGCATGCCAACTTTTGTTTAAAAATGAGTAAGTGCCAAGTTCGCTTTAGCTTTTGAAAATGATTTTGTTGTAATGCAATTTGAAAAAGAGTTAGATATAATGTAATTTGAAAGAAGTTGAATGCAATTTAGGATGTCCTAAATTAAAAAGAGCTTTGACTTCAAGAATTTATACCTTTCTTGATGATGGTTATTATCTTTTTCCTATGTTTGTGCAATCTTTTACAGAGAAGGGTTTGTCATACTTACTAGATTACTTGTGGAGTAGGGCTAGCTTCGTATTCTTGGGGAACGACTTTGCCAACTAGAAGGTATTCATCCATGCTGTCTAAGAGATCGTTGGCTTGCATTTTCTTTCTTTTTCCTGCCATATGTTAGTTCCAAACAAATGCAGAATGATGTATGATGTTATACATAGATGTCATTAATGTTTTACATACATTATGCCATCTTTTAAGATGATCTAATGCTAGACCCCCTGTTCAAATGAGATGCATAAGTTTCGTGCTATTCTAAATGAGCTACACAAAAGATATGCAAGTTAATGTAAATGCGAAGTTATGCAATGAAACACAATAAGATGCAATTTTATGCATTGGTTATGCCCCAAAATGCTCCACTTTTTAAAGAAAGGTGATCTCAGAGAGAGGTGACTTAGTCACTTTAATAGTCTTTGGAGAATGAGGGATTTTAGCTTTCTCATCTTGCTTGTTTGGCTAAAAGGATATTTTCACAATGCAGTCAGGGTGGTTGCTCAGTCAAGTCAAGTATGAGGTGTTGCTAGGGGTAATGCTTTCATACTGGTTTAAACCATGCTCAGTTAAAGATTTATCTTGGATGGTTGAATCAGGTCTGGCTTCGAGTGGATTAGTCTATTCAGGTTTGTTGAGGATTTCTAGGAAAGGGCAATGGTTAGATTTGGCTTTGAGCTTGGAAAGGGTCTGTCAAATTGGTTAAGGTCAGCTATGGTCAAATTTGCTTTGAGCTTAGAAGGTTATGTCAGACCAGTTGAGGTCTATTAGGATATGGTAAGATTTTGCCTAGAGATTGATTTGGTCCGGTTGGTTTGCTTTGTTGAGTATGACTGGTCTGTTTAGCTTATTTTGGCTTCTATGTTTAGCTTGGTTTGGCTGGTCTGTTTAGCTCAATTTGGTTAATGTCATTTTAGGCTGTGATCTTGCATGGTTCGAATAGTTGTTGTTGGGCTGAGATCTTTAGTCAGTTGGCCCGGTTATCCTCCAGATAAGAAAATGATTTTCCCTATGGATAATTTTTATGATTCTGTATGTTTGTTCTATTTTTCCTATTTTCATTCTGTTTGGGATAATTTTAGTCCGAACCACCCTTTCGAGTTTTCAACTAAGCAATCTTTTTTTCTTTTTCTTTTCTTTTTTTTTCCTCTAACTTTTGACCAAGCCGCCCTTTTGGATTTTTGACTTGATGAGCTACTTTAATTTTTGCCTAAGCTGCCCTTTCAACTTTTTAACTTAGCAAGCTTTTTTTTTTTTAGTTTTTTAGTTTTCCCCTCTGTTTGGAATATGATTACGTGACCTTCTCGAGCTTGGCTCCGGCTCTGATTTAAACAATGATGGTTCATTTTGATTGAGCTTTACCAACAACTATGGATTTCCTTAAGTCATTTTGATTCTTTTATGGGTGGATCTCAATTTTCTTCGATGTAGAGCAGTAATGGACTTGTCAGCTTTTTTGAACTTGCTTTCAAGGACTCACTCTAATATCGCTTCTGGCATTGAGGACATGGTGCGATTTCAAGAGATTTTATGAGTTTACTATTGTAGCATGATTTGTGGAGAAGACAAACGTAATTATTCCTACCTGTTAGAGACTGATGATACTCTTAGGGTGGTATTTGAAGGTTTTAAATCTTGTGACATTGACACTTAGGTCAACGAATTGAAAGATTCTTTGATTTAGTGTTTGAACAGTTTGACTTGTGGATTGATGACCTTGGATGACTGGTATCAGATGATGGATTTGACTCACTTAACTGTTTTGACCAAGCAGCGATTTTAAGGATGATGGTTCTCCATAGACGTGCCATCATATGAGGTATAAGGGCAGCTTATTCATATAACTGTTTTAGCTAAGAGGCAGTATGACATACACAAGGTACATATTGGCTGTAGTTTATTGATTGACTGGACACTGAATTGGAAGCTTTTTTGGCTTTTGAAGAAGCTTTTAACACACAAAAGAGCAGCTTTAAATGGTTGACTTAAGAGATGACTTTGTGACAGACTCGAGACTTAGTGTGTTTGATCTTTTTGCATTTGGACAAGATAAAATTTTCTCCTTTTATGGATGTAAATGCGTGAATGGTCCTATTTGACTTTGAAATCCTAATTTGAACTAATTTCATTCGAGCCGCCCTTTTAGGTTTTCAATTGGGCTATGTATTTTCTTTTTGCTCTAGTTATTCTTTCCTCTCTCTTTTTCTTTTCTTTTTCTTTTTTCTTTTTGCATTCAAATCGAATTGGATATGGAACAACCAAATGTAAGAACTTAAAGTTTCATTAACCATCATATATAATTACATACAAAATTAACAATGAGGACCAAAATGTTCGATTACAGACTTAAAGAGAAAAAAGATAGGACTTGGACTTTGACTCTGACTCAATCTCAAACATGTCAGATTAGTTGAGCTTGAACTCCTCCAAAAACTATGCTAGTTTGGATTGAGCTCACCTTGGTTGTTAGGGTGAGGGGTTACGTCATTGAACATTGGAGGAAGAATATCCTTACTATCCACTAAATCTTAGATCTAGTGTTTCAAAACTTTGCACGTATCTATTTTGTGATAGGTGCTTTAGTGGTACTCACAATACTACTTCTCATTCTAACTTCTCGGTAAAGGATTTGGAGATTCCTTATGGTCTAAAGGTTTGATCAAGTTCGACTCCAAAGCCTTCTTATATATCGTGGTTAAAGGTAGGCCTAAATTAGTGAAGGACCTCCCATCTAATTTCAAGGGTTGGTGGTTGGAAATGGCTGAAATTTCTCCACTTTTCATATTAGTGGATTTGTTGGTGCTTGGGAGGTAGTTAGTGTTGCTTCTATATTTGGAGCTAGAGGATTCGTCCTTGATTTGATCATTCTGGGTTAGATCCTCTATTTTGGAAGCTGTGGCAATAAAGTCCTTAAAGTTGGGCAAGTATTATGTTCGGAGATGGGTTTGAGAAACATGAAGAAGATTATTGACAATGATATCAATATGCTCCTACTCAATAGGCCTGTTCACTATCTGAGCATCTTTTACTCTCCATCTGGTCAGGAAAGTGGAGAAGGACTCCTTTCTGTTGTTGTTTAGTGGTTCCAAATCCCTTCAAGTGATATCAACTTCAATGTTGTAGCATTACTACTTAACAAATATATTGCAGGTATCATCCCAAATCTTTTTTATGTTCATGTCAAGGTCCACAAACCATCTTATAGCTGCACCAGTTAGAGATTGCTGGAATAATTGAGTAAGGAGCTCATTGTCTGCCCCCTTAACGGAGTCATTACCCCCATATACATTTTCAAGTGGGTCTTGAGGCAAGTAGTACCATCAAAATGGTCCATTTCAGACATTTTGAAGGCAGACATGAGCCTAACTTTCAAAAACAGGGGAACATCATGGTCATCAAACATTTTAAGGCTTTTGAGGGTCTTTTCCATGGCCTCAAATTTTTCCATTAACTTTTGGCCTCAGCCATAGCAAGATTTCCTCCTTCCTGAAAAAGATTTGGAGATGAGGCTGGTGTGGTGTGAGAGGTGAAGTGGACTGGGACATTTTTCAAGAGCTTTCCCATTATTAGTCAGGTTAATAATAGAAGGAGTTATGGTAGATTGGTTGAGATTTTGAGAAGGTGAAAGAATTTCATGGTTTTATTTTATCATCCCTTTGACTTCCTGGATCATGGACTATTGTTGTTTATTCAAGGTTTTGACAAACATATTCTATTGGGCCTCTAAGGCAGTCCGAAAGGTGTCTTCTTGTCTCTTGAGAAGGTTAGTGAGCAAGGTATTCATGGTTTCAGGATCGTTCTTTTCAGCCATCGGTACCTTGCATCAAAAGAAAGGGAAAAAGATTAGTTTATTAGATAACTGGTAGAAAGGGATGCAGTTCTGCCATTTATGATGATAGGTGGGTGTTACTACAAACATGTGCGTGTTTTGGTATGAGCAACTTTCGAGAAAAAGGATTCTTCTAAGTCAGTGGGTTGGATTTACAATTTTCGTGGGTCAGATCCACGAGTTAATTTGGGTAGAGGTTCGATATGCCTTTCACTATTTAGATTTGACAGGTTAGTTTAGTCAATTTAAGTGGCAGGATAATGGGTCAGTTTTACCGTTTAGGGAACTAGGATAGTGGGTCAGTTTCATTATTTAGGTAACTGGATAATGGGTCGATTTTATTGCTTAGGTAAGGACAATTTAATTTGGTTAATTTAGTTCTAGGACAGTGGGTCGGTTTTACTATTTAGGTAACTGGGATCGTGGGTCAATTTTACTATTTGGATAAGGACAGCCCAGTTTGATCAATTTAGTGGTAGGACAGTGGGTCAATTTTACAATTTAGGAAACTAAGACAGTGGGTCGGTTTCACTGTTTAGGTAACTGAGACAGTGGGTCGATTTCACTATTTAGATAACTGGGACAGTGGGTCAGTTTCATTATTTAGGTAACTGAGACAGTGGGTCAGTTTCACTGTTTAGGTAATTGGGACAATGTGTCAGTTTCACTGTTTTGATAACTGAGACAATGGGTCAGTTTCACTATTAGCAGGCATGGTAACAGTTTGGTGGGTCAGGTTCACTGTTTGCAGGCATCATAGTTGTTTAATGGGTCAGGTTCACTGTTTGCACACATGGTAACAACTTAGTGGGTCAGATTCACTGTTTACAGATATAGTAACAGTTTAATGGGTCTGGTTCACTGTTTGCGGACTTGGTAATAACTTAGTGGGTCAGGTTCATTGTTTTCAGACATAGTAACGGTTTAGTAAGTCAGGTTCACTATTTTTTGGTATAGGTCGGGTTTGTACTATTTAAGATAAGTGTTTAGGTTTCATTGGTATATGGTAAAGGTTGGGTTTATACTGTTTGAGGTATATGGTAATGTTTCACTCGGGTAAAGGTACAAGTTGGGTTTTACTTGTTCGAGGTAAGTTTTTAGGTTTCACTAGTATATGGCACAGGTCAGATTTGTATTGTTTGAGGTATGTGGTTTTGTTTTACTTGGGTAAGAGTACAAATCGGGTTTGTACTGTTTGAAGTAAATGTTTTTATTTCACTAGTACAGGTACAAGTCAAGTTTGTATTTTTTGAGGTATACGACTCTATTTCACTCAGGTAAGGGTACAGGTAAGGTTTGATTGTTTGAGGTAAGTGTTTCAGTTTACTAGTACATCGTACATGTCAGGTTTGTACTGTTTGAGGTATGTGGTTATGTTTCACTCGAGTAAGGGTACAAGTCGAGTTTGACTTCCGACTCTTGGTCTTTGGTCCATAAGTTTATGGGGGTATGGTCTATGCATATACATATGTGTGTAAAAGATACCTGCATGCATGAGGAAATCCATTTCATGAGCATTTGAATTATTATTGTATATGGGCCCCAATAAATATCGAGTTATAGGGTCAACTACATGAAGGTTAGGTGGCTGACTTGGATAACAGGGTCCCCCGAAGTAACAATATACCTAACTACTTGTGTGGGTTAGACGGTACTATGTACCTCCCTAAAATGATCAAGGATTCATCTCGAGTATGTATACTTTCACTATCTTCTAACATATTCAATGAGAGTACCCAAATAAATGCTACTTATACCAAGGCTGAATTTCGTAACAGATAATGGACAACGAGTCCATGTAATGATGCATGCAATGCAAAGTCATATTTGTTTTGAAAGCCAAGTTTCTAATTTCTTTTGAAAAATATTTATTTTTTAAAATCAATTGGTAGTCCTCTTTTTATTTTTTTTAAAAAAAATGGTTAGTCCCAGTAAAATCGCCAACTGTGAGGCCTCACCCGAGTGCCGCCTCAGTAAGGAATCAGGCGCGCTTCCTCTCATTATTTTTTTTTTCGGGCTTCAATCTCACATCACAAAAATATTTGGCCGGCTTAAAGTTTTGTTTAACAATTCACTGAAAAAGTGTTTCATTTTTGTTTTGAAACCTATTTTGTGTTCAAGTTCGTTTAGAAAATGAGTTTTGGGGAGTCGCCACCTTAATTTTATTTTTAACGGGAAAATATAAAGAAAAACCCCGAAAATGACTCTAATTTATTTTTCACAATGGATAAAATCACTAAACCTTTTAACATATCTGAGTTCGAGGACTAGTTTTTTTATTTAAAAAATTATGACTTGGCTTTTAATTAATTATGATTTAAAATTATGATTTCATGAATAGAATAATATTGCATACGTTATTATGATCGAAGACTCATAAAGTCTGTATCCATTGATCGTGAAATTTCTAGAAGTCTCATTTAAGATCTCAATAAGTTTAAAAGGGTAGATTTTTGCCACTTTAAATGGGTTATGCCATCTTGATTTGAGCTCAAGATTAGAAGGCTTGTCAATTGAGTATAAGAATCTTCTTTTTCTTGGTTTGCATTCTTCTTGACTAATGGTAATAGCCTTATGCTCTTCATCCATGATCTGCACATCATTATTATAAGAATTAAGAATGTAATTATTGTTAAACACAACAGAATAAAAGAAATGGATTAGAATGCATACTAATTTGATAATACCACAAGTACACTGAATATATATTTTGCTAAGTTTTTGAATAAATCACAATGAAAATACTCTATTATTTACAATCTTAATTCATTTTCTAATTATTGTTTTATTTATAGGATAATAATGAGAAACATAAGTTTTTAAGTTATTTTTTTTTCTCCTGTCCAAGAACATATAAATACATATATATGCCCAAGACTTGCATGGCTTTGTGAAAAGTCATGAAGTAACTACTTTCATAGTTACATTAAAATCAAATGGATATGGATATTGATTGACCCATCATGGGTGCCCAACCCGATCCTAATACCAACATCTTCCACTCGCACATGACGAAAGCTTATCACTATGCATCTGTTAAGAATAACATAACAGCTTCAACTTTAAGCAAAATAATTAGAAGTATCACTTGAACTCTAGTGCCCTAAACTTGTCCTTTTAAACCTCTAATCCCTCAAAGAGCATGTTTTAGTATTTTGGTTATGTATCCATAATCGAGCAAACTTCTCTTAAGCGACAAGATTGGTCAGCCAATGAATACTCTAGATAAAGTCTTCATTTTTTTTGCATGAAATTTACAATTCCCACTTAGTTGTTTTTCTATACATATTCCATATATTGTATCATCCGTAATCATAAGTGACATGCTAAGATAATAAGAAATTATGTATAATTTTAAATAACGGTAAATAAGTATAAGGGTACCGATATCAGGTTTTATCCTATCTCATAAAAATCTCACACAGTGGAAAAGCAGGGATCCATTCTCCCACTATTTTCTTGGTCGAACAAACTGTGAAGTCATATTAAATATTGTATAGATATAAGTTTAGTTGCAGCTCATTTGAGCATAACTTGCGTTCTCTAAGTACTGTAAGACAACAGGTAATCACTGAGAACTCACATATTTCTCTCACATGTTATTTGGATATGGGCAATCCAAATTCATTGCTATATATATGTACAACCTCTTCTCATTGTCTTATTGAGGCGACAATACTAACATCATGTCTCATCTCTACTCGTTATCTCGGTGCTAGAGATAATTGCTTGTGTGAGTAAGCCAATCTAAAACCTATGTTCTTTGTTGATCTTTAGATGTGATATGTATATAGCATAAAGATGAAGACAATAATTTCAGAACATAACAATGATGTTTATCACAAACTTTTATATTATATTCAATCCAAGGGAATTCACATATACAAGAAAAACATCTTTTAGAATGGGCTTAGTCAAAGGATCAACCACCATTTGACGCATAAAGATATATTGAACAAATACTTCTAATTTAGCAACTATATCTCTAACAAAGTTATATTAGATATCAATGTGTTTAGTTTTACTATGATATTTGGGATCTTTTATGAAAACAATCACTGCTTGATTATCATAATAGACTATAATGGATCTTTCATAGTCATTTTGAAATCCCAAATTTATAAGGAATCTCAATAACCAAACAGCTTCTTCCATAACAATTGAACAAATAATAAAATCATTCTCCATAGTTGACAAAGATATACATGTTTGCTTCTTACTACTCCATGAGATAACGCCTTTATTGAGTAAGAAAGCATAACCATTTGTGGATTTGCGTTGACCAAGGTCTCCTCCCCAATCAGTGTCTGAATAACCAACTAGATGCATGTTTGACCCTTGATAACATAAGCAATAATCCATAGTGCTTTTGGGATATCTTAAAATCCTTTTCACAGCTTTCCATTCTTCTCTTCTAGGATTTGATTGATACTGACTAACTTGTCTAATAACAAAGTATATGTCTGGTCGAATGCACATCATAACATACGTGAGACTTCCTATAACACTAGAATATGGAACAGTTGACATTTCTTTTTGTTGTTGTGGATTAGCATGACATATATTAAGACTTAAAGCCTCACTCTTTGATATTGGATTATCTACAGGCTTGCAACTACTCATATTGAAACGTTTTAGAATCTTTTGTATATATTTCTCTTGTGATAGAGCCAAAAGTTTCTTTGAATTGTATCTTTTAATTTTAACTCCCAATATGTAGTCAGCCTCACCTATATCTTTCATATCTAAAATTATTGATAGTCATCTTTTGATAGTTATTAGATACTCATCATTTCTAGCTATTAAAATATCATCAACATAAAGAGATAAAATTCCTAATTTGTCATCAAACCTTTTAATGTAGGCCCAATGGTCCGCATCAATTATTTTAAAATTATAGGCCAAAATATCTTTCTGGAACCTAAGGTACCACTGTTTGGATGAATTTTTTAGGTTATATATTGATTTTTAAAGCTTTCAAACTTTGAGCTCTTAGACTTTAACAACAAAACATACAGGTTGTTCCATGTAGATTTATTCATCTAGCTCTCCATTAAGAAAATTTATTTTAACATCCATTTGATGCAATTCTAAGTCTAAATATGCCATAATAGCTAAAATTAAATGAATACCAGTAAACCTAACAACAGGTAAAAAGTTCCCTCATAATGTATATCCTTTTATTGAGTATAACCCTTTGCTACTAGATGAGCTTTATATCTATCAATGGAATTGCCTGCCTTTAGTTTTATTTTGAGAACCCATTTATTGGAAATGGCTGTATGTCCTAACAGTAAATCAACCAAGCTCCAAACTTGATTTATTCTC
This sequence comes from Aleurites moluccanus, assembly GCA_948193065.1. Lineage (NCBI taxonomy): Eukaryota > Viridiplantae > Streptophyta > Magnoliopsida > Malpighiales > Euphorbiaceae > Aleurites > Aleurites moluccanus. The sequence continues at coordinate 3,788 of CANXYC010295933.1, read as the reverse complement.
ATAGATTCCATTTCATCTTCCAATGCAACTTTTCACTTTTGTTTAGCAGGACACTATAGTGCCTCTTTGATTATTTGAGGTTCTTCATCATCATGGGGAATGACTATATAAACTTCATTTTCAATTTGAAAATGCTTGCACGAAATTCTTTTTCAAATACTCCTATGCAATTGAGGATCATTGCTTTCACCAATTGAAATTGGCTAGGAATCAACTTTAACTCTCCTACTCAAATGAGATGGGTAGAGCAAATCAGGTGTGCTACGATTGTCAAGAATAAGGCTTAGTACAACTTCTTAATTTTGTTGTCTTGTACTAGCCTCTCTTTCATACTCTATCTCATATAAATGACAACCTTTATCAATATTATACTTTTTAGGAAAATTATCTTCAAGGAAAGTGGCACCACAGGACTTAATTTCAGTTATTCTTCTATTAGAATCATTACTAATAAATACATAACCTTTTGAGTGCTTAGAGTATCCAATAAAGATACATTTCTTCCTTCTTAGTCCTAATTTATGGAAAGTATCATGAATGTAGGCTGCAGACCCCCTAAGGACACATAAATCAGGTTTTCTACTGGACCATAACTTATAAGGTGTAGAGAAAACTGATTTTGAAGGTACACAGTTAAGTATATAGGCAGTAGTCAATAAGGCATCTCCCCAATATTGTAATGGGAGGTTGGCTGGCGCCATTATTGATCAAACCATTTCTAACAAAGTTCTATTCCTTCGTTCAACAATACCATTTTATTGTGGAGTCCTAGGAGTAGTTAGTTGCATCATAATACCTTTTCATTACACAGTTCTTTAAACTGTTCAGATAGATACTGTCTCTCTTAATTGGTCCTTAAAGCCTTTACTTTCTTATCTAGTTGATTCTCAATTTCATTTGAGTATCTTTTGAAGCAAACCAATGCTTCATATTTATGGGATATCAAATAGATGTGACCATATCAAGTTTAATCATTTATAAAAGTAAAGAAATATGAAGCTCCATGCCTTGCTTTAACATTCATTGGTCCACATATGTCAGAATGTATAAGTTGCAAAGGAAATTTAGCTCTTATGCCTTTCCCAAATGGTTTTTCGATTGCTTTTCCTTGTAGGCAAAATTCACAAGTGGGTAATTCAAATTTTGTATTTGATCCTAATAGACCATTTTGTGCAAATTTATTCATTTTATCTTGCCCAATATGTCATAATCTAGCATATGATAAATTCACATCCATATTATCATTATTGGATTTAGTAAACAAGAAAAAACACACACTACAACTATCATCATTATTATAATAATTAGTGTTCAACACTATAAGACCATCCATAATATGTCCACAACAATAATATATAGTACCATTAAAAATCTTAACATAATCTCCATGAAAATGTAAACTACATCCTAATTTTAATAAGGAAAGCACATAGACTAAATTTTGTCGAATGTCAAGAACACAAAAAAACATATAGGTATAGGATTCGACCATCTTGCGAATCTAATTTGCATGTGCCAATGTCTTTTGCTTATACTCTTGCATTATTTCCTACATAGATCCACTTTACTCCTTTTGGGAATAGACAAAATTCAACAAATCATTTTTGAATTGACGAAATTCAACAAATCGTTTTTGAATCGACAAAATTCAACAAATCGTTTTTGTCTCTAGCTACAAGATTTGTTGCCCTTGAGTCTACAATCCACATATGATAAGCTTTAATGAGCAATACATTACTAGAAACAAAAATTTCAAAGACATATTAGAAGAGGTTGAATAAGACATTAACTTCTTAGGCTCAGATTATCACAATTATAGCATGTCAATTTAGTTTTATCCTTTTTACCACCATGCTTGCCTCTTTTGCGCTTAGGATACTTCTTCTTTTGTCCCTGACCAGTCTCTTGGGATTTTCCTTTACCTTTATATTACCATTATTCCTCTTGCGCTTATGACCATAAGCCTTTTGCAAAATTGATTTTATCACATATGCTTGAGTATTGGGTTTAATAGCCTCAAGGCACTCATCTTCCAGTTCCATATGACATGCAATATCAACAAAGGTCCTGATTTTCTCATTATGAGTCATGTTCATTTTCATGTGTTCCCTATTATCAAAAAAAGACCAGATTACAACTTACACTTGTTGTTCATATGTGAGGTTTTGCCTAGTTGATCTCAATTCCGTAATCATATTTGACATTTCCCTTAAATGTTGTTTTATTATTTTATTAGGGACCTTCTTAAAAGTGTCAAATTTGATAGTTAACTACCTAAATTTGGAGATAGTAGTTCCTCCAAACTTCTCTCTTAGAGCGACCCATATTACATGAGCAGTTTGATATTGTTGATACTCATACACTAGATCATCATTGATGAAACTGATTAGAATTCCTCTTGCAGTGAAATTTTTCTTCTTCCAGGTGTTAAATGCAAGCATGTCACTCCTATATAGTACATTATTAGCATTTTCCTCAGTAGGTTTAGGCTCATCCATCATATTATTAATAGCCTCCAAAGCCTTTTATTCCTCAAGAATATAGTGTATTTTTAGTTGCCATATATTATAGTTATCTTCATTAAGTTTCTCACCCTTATTTAGATTAGCTGTAATGTTCTTAGATGCCATTGCTAATTATAAATAATAATGAGATATTGAGAATGCAACATTAATTTATGTTCACTATATACATCATTAGTCGCAAATGAAAAAAAATAGAAAAATTCTTCATATGAAATAGATTAGAAAGTGTAGTATGTTCTCAATTGTCATTTAAATTCAAATGTCAAATTTTTCTTCAATTAATATAAATTGCGCCTATTTGATTCTAGATGAGAATTCTCTTGAATATTTCCAATCAATCTAATGCCCAACTTATGAAGTAAAAAAATAATCATATAAAAATAAACAAACTTCATATTTATATAATATATATAATTCATATAAAAGAAAATAATAATATGTTTGCAACAAAAAAAATTAAATACATATATATAGAAAATAAATATTTATAAATCAATTATAGCGAATCATCATATAGATAGATTTCTCAAACTTCTTACTATCGAAAATGGTTAACAATAGGCAATCAAGAAATATGAAGGTTTGGCTGCTAGCTAAAACATTTAACTTAGTTAAAATTTTCCAAATATTATCTTAAAAAATAGATAAACCAAATTCTCATAAATTTTAGTATGTCCAATTCATTATTTCTACATCATTATTATATATAATATTAAAATATTTTTCTTTTTTCGGTCATCCAAAAATTCTTTAAGTTTTTCTTTTAAATCCTCAGGTAATATAAGATATAAAGCATGATATTTCTCATCACTTTCTAGCATATGACCACTGTGGGTGATTTCTTGCAGTTTATCATTAACAACCCTAACATGTTCTATTAGGGTGTGTGTCACAGCCTAACTTTAGACTATGATGGTCCTAGGGTACGGGTAATGCCTAAGCCACCAGTACCTCGAAGAACCCATGCTTAAACTTTTACATTCATAACTTAACCTGTGATACATTTTAGGTGATAATTTTTTTTTAAATCATCATATTATCAAATATTCATGCAGAAAAACTGACAGAGTTTCCTTTGTAACTCTAACTTAAGCTATCCGCAATTCATATAAAAATGCACTCCCAATATAACATACATCCCCTTATATCCTCCATTTATCAATTGCAACTCAAAATGCACTTCAATATTTCCATTCATATCATATTGCATATACATATCATCTCAAGATCATATATTATATATATGTACAATATATATACATA
>CANXYC010295802.1:0-35909 GCA_948193065.1 Aleurites moluccanus | reverse complement strand
TCAGCATTTTCATAATTAATTGGGTTATATTTGATTGTTGCATATCATTTAGGTTGTCATTTGGGTTCTACGCGGTACTGGTCGCTTATGCATCACCCGTACCCTAGGACCGTCACGACTTCCGAGATAGGTCGTGACAGACTGCTATTGTTGATTTCTACTGTAAATATGGGCACATGTTGAAGATAAATAAGTGTTTGATAAAATAAGTGAAAGAGATTGGTTCTCTGGAATGCAATGATATGTGGGTATGTGGGTTGTGCTTATTATGAGGAGACAATTGGGTTGTTTAGGCAGATGCAAAGGGAGGATTTAGAACTAAATTCACGTACTTTAATGACATGGCTATTGGCATATGAAGGAATTTTAGAATTGAGATTAGGGCAGGAGTTATGTGGGTATTGCTTGAGGAATGAACACTTTGATTTGTATTCTCATGTGGGTACTGCTTTGATGGAGTTTTATTTGAATTTTGATGCGAGAATTTTAAGCCTCGAGTTTGATTTGATGGTTGTAAGGAGTGTTGTGAGTTGGGATGCAATGCAACAATTTAAGCCATTAGGCATATGAACTCTTTGTAATGATGTGAGAATCCGAAATCAATCCTAACTCTCATACAATGATATTGTAACACCCTCAAATTTTATTTATATAACCTTTAATATATGTTGTTTAAACATAAATAAAGTTAGTTTAGACATTAGAATATCATACTTTAGCGATTTGACAAATCGCTAAAAATTGACCCTATGGATAGGTAAGCATGTCGACGTTATGATTAACGAACGGGTTCAGAATTTTAAATTTTTAATATCACCATTTGATGCATAAGATGGAGAAATATAAGAAATATTGTTTCAGAATTGAAATGGGATAAAAAGATAAATTGTTATAAGTTTCGGGTTGAAAATGTGAATATGAGAAGTGTCGGAGGGAAAATCGAATTAGCTGAAAGTTAATTAATATAAATAACCATCTAATTCTTCAAAAATCATAAAATTCTCCTCCTTCCTCCATTGTTACAGCCAAGTCTCCTCCTTCTCCAAAACTCCACCAATTTCACCCAAACTTTAAGCAAAATCGATAAAAAACTTGATTAAACTACCAATTAAACTAGTTTTCATCGAAAATTCCAAGAAATTCAAGCTAGAAATTGAAGAACCATTCAACCTTAATTTCGACCACACCTTGAATTCTGATGAGGATGATGTTTTCTTCATTCTTTTGATTCATTTAAGCTATATAAGTGATTATAAACATGATTAGAACGATAGATTTCAAGATTGGATCGAAATTGGAGAAAACCTAAAACTAGTTTTATGTTTGAAAAGAATTTTATGTATAGGATTCCATAATTCTAATTAATGTTTAAATATGTTAGTTAGCATCCATTTAAGGCTAAATTTGTGGTAAAATTGATGTAGAATCAAAGGAAACTGAAGAATACTGTTTTTGTATGTTATAGGCAAACATGTATTTTATAGTGTAAATGATCGATTTGTCGATTCTGGTGTGTTATATGTATATTATTATGCATGTTCAAACCTTTCTTTGATCAATTTGAATCCATTTAAATTCCTGTAACTTTTTGGCTAAAGTGTTTCAATTGAGTTTCCTTTGAATTTTCCTTGAATTCAAGCTCTGATTGTGTTATATATTGATGTATAAAAACACTGTTTGATAATGCCTTTATGTTTGTTGCCATTGAGACTTGAATTGTGAACTTTAGCTTTTGATCAATATGTCCCAAAACTATATTTATTTAGTCTTAAAGTGGTGCACACCAAGTGCTCGACGAAATGACCTTTGTTAATTTCCTTAAGAAACCAGTTGTTACCAAATTTGCTAAAATGGGTGACTTTCTTTGTCACTAGTATAAATGTGTCTTCTTGACATATTTTGAAATGACTTTTGTAGCATTTTGCCTATGCTATAATGTTCCTTTATTAAGGATAATGATCTTATATATGTTTACTTGCCTAAATTGCTCAAATGAGCTAAAGTTATAGAAATTGAGCCTTATTGATTTTATTTTCTATTTAGTATTTTATTTGCTATTTTTAGCCTATTCTAATATTTGTATGACAGAGCTACCTTACTGATGGGTTAGTGGGTAAATACCATCAGCATTGTGCACAATAAAATTCCAGTGATACCCTAGCTAGGAAGGGTTATAGTCCTGGCCATAGGGTTTGATCCACCTTATGCTATTTACATGTTATATTAATAATGATATGCGTTTCATGACCCAGTATCTGTTATATATACATAGTTATTATTTCTTTCAGTGCCTATACATCTATATTTGATTTCTATAAACCATTTCCCTTGATTTGGTCCTTTAATGTGCTATCCATGAGTCAATTATTAATAATGTTTATTTGTTGTTTTCTACCTAGCTTAATGTATGATAATATATATATTGACTCACTGAGTATGAAAATACTAACCCTTTTAGTGGTTTTATCTTTTCAGGTCAGGAATAGAGCTGGTCCAAGATTTCTTCATCAGTGGATCCAGTTTTGTTATAATAATGTAAATATTGAACTTGTATATATTTTAGATGCTCCATGGATATATAAATTATTGAGATGACTATACTTAGTATGGTCTGTAATATTATTAATTACTAATATTTAATATATATGAGATGTGTTGAGATCATAGATTATCACAAATGATGACAAATAGACTGATTATATGGATATAGAAATGTTATAGTAGGTGATGTTTACAGGTTATAGAAGAGTACTACGGGTGTCGGTAGCCTTATGTTGTTCCTACATCCTAGGACCGTCATGTTCCAAAATTGGGATGTGACAGATTTGGTATCAGAGTATAGATATACTGATAGCATATAGACATGTGTCAATAAGGTATAGGTGAACCATAAAGCATAGGTAATCCAGTCTCGTCATTTGTTGTATTCGTTAAATATGTGTTTATTCCATGATAACTTTATGTGTTAAATGGTTATGTTTGTCTATTGTAGTGATTAAGATGTCTACAAGAGAACATGAACGGGCTATTGAACCTGCTCCTAAGAGACCGGAAGAGCCCAGTAGAGAGGCAAAAGTGGCCTCAAATGAGTCATTAATCAGAGAGGAGCCAGAAGAACCTCCTAGGTCAAGGAGAAGGACAGAGGAAACCAGGGAAGCTGAAGATCCCTGGAGATTGGAAGTGATGCAAGGAATGTTAGAATTGAGAAGAAAACTATAAGAATTGAGAAGGGAAAGACAAGTACTGCCACCACCTGCACCACCGGCCATTCCACCAGTACCTGTGCCACCTGTTGCTGCACCAGTTGGGCCAATGGTACAGGAGGGTCGCAGAGTGATTGATGAGGGTGGAATCAGCATACTTAACTTTCTGAAACTGAGTCTGCCAGAATATAAAGGTGGAAGAGGTGAGGAAATTATTAATTTTCTGGAGCAAATAGAGAAGGTGGTAAGAAGACTTCCATGCTCAGATGTTAGAGCGGTAGAGCTTGTTGGTTTATTGTTGAAAGAAAAGGCCTAGACTTGGTTTTCTAGGCATATTGAGACACAATTATATAGTGATGCACCACCGACTTGGGCACAATTCAGGACCACATTGTTGGATGAATTTTTGATAGAGGGAGTTTAAAAAAGAAACATAATTCAGTTTGAATAGTTGGAATAAGGCAACTTGAGTGTAGAAGAGTATGCCGATGAGTTTATCAGGCTGAGTAAATATACTAGCAAGATTGTACCTACTGATGAAGACTTGATTAGTAGGTTTAGATGGGGATTGCATGCCTTCCTACATAATGCAAAGTTATTTGCTGAGTTTACTTCTTAATCCAAGATTGTTGATCAAGCAGTCCAAATGGAATAAAAATATAAAGAAGAAAGAATGAAAATAGAACATAAAAGGAAGATTGAGACTGGAAGACAACAGAGAAGAAGTGAAGGGAGTTCTCAGCAGAGACAAATAAAGACTACATCAGTTAGAACTGAGCAGAGACCAAAGACAGGTGATCAGAGGGGAGATCAAGGTAGAGGTACCACATGGTAGTCTGCATCCAGATTTTCAGAAGGGTCATCTAGACCACCAGTGTAGACAACTAATGTTCCCATATGTGATTTCTATGGGAAGAGACACGGGGGTGAATGTAGAAGGCAGATAGGTGTATGCCTGAAATGTGGCCAGCATGGTCACTATGTGAAGAATTGTCCAATATGGGGAGAACAATAGACTACTACTACAGCAGCCTCACAACCTACTGTACAAATGAGTAGAAATGACCAGAGAGACATAGGGGGCACAGGCAGAGGTAGAAGATCAAGACAGGGACGGACTAATGGTCATGCACCAGTTGGTAGAGGGCAATGTCGGGTCTTTATAGTTAATACTCAGGAAGCTCAAAGATCAGGCAAGACAATAACAGGTAAGATTCTTGTGTCATGTGAATTAGCACAAATATTATTTAATTCTGGTGCCACACATTCCTTTATATCACCCAAATTTGCATCTAAATTGGGAATTGAAAAATAATTGATGTTAATACCCTTAGAAATATTTACTCCTTTGGGTGAGAGCATAGAGGTAAAATATGAATACCCAGGTTGTAAAGTAGATATAGAGTGTCATGATCCCGTCCTGGAATCATGACCGGCGCTAGGGAACGGGAAGGCGATATGCCACCGAAACTCGTAGCAAGCCTTACCTGAACATCAATTAACTATATCCCACAAAAATAACATAACATAATATTAAATGGAAGTACATCCTCCAACAAAACATTATCCTGAAATATTACAATCCACATTATAGATGTAACATAAGTAGTGATTTATTCACCCACAAGCTGACATACTAAATATTACAAATGACTAACACACCGTTAATTACGGAAATACTAAAAGTAATAAAATTACATAATAATCTTAAGAAGTTTGTACTCTGTAAAGAAGGAAGCAGAGTTGATTTTGAAAGAAGAAATGAGAAAGTTACCCTGAAAAATAGCGAACAAGAGTGAATGTTCGACTCAATGAGCTGATATAATTTAAATAAACATGCATGGCAACAATTATTTATATGAAATGTCATATCACAATTCATCATCAATAAAATAGGCCAAATATATATATATCACCCATGATGAGAATAGTCAATGGAATTCACTATTCATCTATAATCCATAAACATAAATGGGAGCCGACCCCTCCCTTGGCTTTCTTAAAAAAAAATCTAAATACGGGGCCACGGTGAGTCTAGCTCGAACCAGACATCCCAATACTCTCTTATCTATATCCAGGAGCCACGATGAGACTAGGTCTAACCAGGCTAATCCCTGTAATAACATCATCATAATCATTTCATAACATATCCCATCAATTATCATCATAACGTATCATATCATAGGATTTACATTACCTAAGTTAGTATAGGTAGATTCCAAGTCATTCTATTTTCATCGCAACACATCAACACATATTCAAACATAATACATCAATTGTCATCATAATTATATATGTGCATAAAAATTTCTAATGCAGAATATGATAATTAAATATGTATAAAATGACATGCTCAAATGCACTATTAACTTAAATTATATTAACTCACAGTACAAAAGGAGGTGCTCAGTTCTTGACTACGCTAGGGCCCACTGTGGAAGCACTCAGATTATCTAAAGAAAATCATCAACATAATAGATTAATTACTAACTAAAAGATTTCGTAATTGATTATATAAATATTTAACTTAAAGATTCTGCTGAATTTTCTAAAATATGACGTATCTCCCTAAAAAATAATAAATTTATATCCTCTTATAAATATTCCAATTCAAGCAATTATTACCTATCCGGGGCCTTACAACAAAATACCATCACATCCTCCTTATCAATTCTCAAATCAAAACTCACAACAAATGTAAATAAAATAATTATCTGCACCGATAAAATAATTTTCTCATAAATATCTTAATTATTTACTTATTTAAAGACAGTTTAAAAATTATTTCTTCCACCAAAATTATTAAATCGGTATTCTAACTCTATATTTAACTTATAATCTAGTCCTTAAAATTTTTCATAATATCAAACATAATTTTTAGAGTTAATAAAAACTCATTTTGCCTAAAATTTCAGAAAAAGACCCGGATTGAAATTTTTCGGTCAGAGTTACGATTTTCGGTAGGTGCCAAAAGAAAGCTTGAACCGAGACGAGTGCAATGGTGGTGGAATCGCCAGAAAAGGATGTCAGAATCGGCCAAAACTGCTTCGGACGGTGGCGGTGGCCCGTTTCCCGATGTCGGCGCGTGTGGCCGGCTCCGATCACCGTTCGTGATCGGATCTGTACCGATGAAGTCGTTCGGGGCTGAGCTTCCTCCTGGTGTGGGCAGTGACACTGGACGACATTGGATCGAAGAAAATCTCTTTTCTCTCTCTCTCTCTCTCTCTCTCTCTCTCTCTCTCTCTCTCTCTTTCCTCTCCTTCTTTCTGCTCTTCTGCATGTTTTTTTTTTCTCTTTTGCTTCCTGCAGAACACGGGTCTGATTGGTTGATTTAAACCTTTTAGATCCATGTTCTCTTTACTTTTTTTTTTTACTATATATATATATATATATATATATATATCTCCCTTAAATAAACTAAGAGATGGGGTTGGCTTAGTGGTTGGAAGACTTAGCCTCCCTTCCACTAAGCCTGGGTTTGAATCCCAGCTTAGCCCTTTTTTTTATAACAGATATTACATTCTCTCCTCTTTAAAGAAAATTCGTCCTCGAATTAAAAACTTACCTTAATCAACTTGTGAAAAGATGAGGATATTGCTCTCTCATTTCTTACTTCATCTCCCAAATACACTCTTCAGTCGCATGATTTCTCTAAAGTACTTTAACCATGCATATTTTCTTAGAGCGGAGCTTCCTAACTTGTGTATCAATTATAGCCACAGGTTGCTCCTCATAAGACAAATTCTCGTTAATCTCAATTTCTGATGTGGGAAATACATAAGAAGAATCAGAAATGTACTTTCTTAGCATGGAGATATGGAAGACTGGGTGAACATAAGAAAAATTCTCTAGCAAATCCAATAGATAAGAAACTTCACCGATTCTTTCAATTATCTCAAAAGGGCCAACGTATCGTTGTGTCAACTTCACTTTCTTTCCTAATCTCATCACACCTTTCATAGGGAAAACCTTTAAGAACACCATATCTCCTATAACAAATTTCACATGTCGTCATCTTAGATCAATATAGCTCTTCTGCTAACTAAAAGCAGTTTTCAATCTTTTTTTGATTATTAAAATCCTTTCTGAAGTGACCTGCACTAAATCTAATCTTGCTAACTTACTTTCTCCTACCTCATTCGAACACACCGGAGATCTACATTTCCTGCCATATAAAATCTCATACGGTGCCATTTCGATACTAGCATGGTAACTATTGTTATAAGCAAATTCAATTAAAGGAAGATGCCAATCCCATTGTCCTCCAAAATCTAAAACGCACATACGAAGCATATCCTTTAGAGTTTAAATAGTTTTCTAGAATTACTATCAGTCTAAGGGTGAAAAATTGTACTAAAATCCAATCTAGTACCCATGGCTTCCTGCAGTGATTTTCAAAATCGAGATGTGAACTGTGGACTCCTATTAGATACGATGGAGACCGGAACTCCATGTAAATAAACAATCTTTTTCAAATATAATCTTGATAATTATGCCACCAAATAAATTACCTTGACTAGAATAAAATGAATTGACTTGATCAATTTGTTAATTATCACCCATATAGAATTATAACTTGAAGAAGTCCGAGATTATCCTACAATAACATTCATAGTAATCCATTCCTATTTTCACTCTAGTATTGATAGTGATTGAAGAAAATCCGATAAAACTAATATCTAGATACATAATCTGTTATATCTATTTTCATATCACTCCACCAATACATACTTTTGAAGTTATGATACATTTTACTTGATTTATGATAAACACTGAAAACTGCGTACTTTCTTCATAATTCTTTTCGTAAATCATACACGTTAGACGCACAATCTAACATTATATTGAAGAGTGCCATCTGTATCTACTACAAAATCTACTTTACCATCTTGAATTCCAGTTAAAATACTTTGGAGAAATCATTTTGGAAAACTGAGTAATTTTCATTATATGTGCTTTGCCTTCTCTTTACCTCTGCTATTTTTAAAAGTTTCGACGACGACAGCAATAACAACAAACGGAGCCCTGAACAAAAATTAACAATCTGATTCTCACAATAACCCAATTCTTTTGGCTTTTCTCTGCTGTTTCTTCTTCCAATTCGTATTTCAGTTGATCGTCACAACAACAACTCTGAGCAATCATGGGTCGACCTCCCAGTAATGGCGGCCCTGCCTTTCGCTTCATGCCCAATGAGGTATCGTATTAGGTTCCAACTATAAAATCTGTTTTGTTTTTCTTCTCCAGTTTCTTTATATAAGTTCGCATGTGGGTATTTGGGTATGCTTTGAATTTATAGTTGGAAATACGATATGGGTTTATTTTATTGCTGGTTTATCTTCGGGGTTTTGAATTTTTTTGAATTGTTTATAGCTTTGATGTGATATTAGGTGTCCGAGTTGAAATTATAATGCTATTCGCGTTCTTTTTTCAGTTTTAGTTCTTTTAGATATTAAAGATGTATCATTGATGGTGCTTTTTGAGTTTGGGACTGTGTTGGTTTATCAATGATAGTCCTGTGTATTTTTTTTAAAATTGAATTATGCGTGTGTCAAGAAATTTCAGATTGTTGTTGGTAATGCTTCCAAATAAACCTCAAAAGGGAGAACAGTTAAAATTATGAAAACATTGGTATTTCTTTAATCAGTCTTGTAAAAAATAAAATCTGAATTTTCCCCCTTGTCTTTGTGATGATAATATTCTTAACTTTCATTTCTGAATGTTGATTTGAGAAACAAATTCTTGAAGTGAACAATAGGAATTGTGGGACTTACTGCTAGCCTATAATAGCACCTAGTGACTATAGACAGCTGTTAGTGGTGGTTGGTGCCTTTGTGGACTAGCAGACTAACATTTGCTTGTCAATGTAGTTTTTTAATTGGTTCCTTCTTCTTCTTCTTTTTTACTTTTTTAACGAGTTTATAAAAGTTTTCAAAATGATTTCCTGTTTAAAAATGGCTCAAGTTACCTTTGATTGGGATAGCATTTACTGTTAACCAATTTTCCAATGTTCCCTGGAATATGCGGATGAGTTTTGGGAAAATATTTTGTACAAAATAAATGTAGATCAAGAGTATGAAATTTATGCTTATGAATCTTTGTTTTTTCTTTTCCTTTCTGAGCTTATGGGCATTTGTGTTGTACAAGTTTTGAATGCTTCACTTACATAGATGCTCTAAGCGAAACTCTTCTTCTTCTTCTTCTTCTTCTTCTTCTTCTTCTTCTTTTTTTCCTTTGTTGAATTGCATTTTTCATATGATATCTTTGGCATATTTAAAACTTCAAATAGTGTGCTTTAGAATACTTTCTATGTTAAGGTTGCAGAGATGGAAGGAATTTTGCAAGAACACCATAATTCGATGCCAGCTCGGGATGTTTTGGTTGCTTTGGCTGAGAAGTTCAGGTTTGCATTTTGCTTTCTTTCAAGTTCATTAGATGTTGGATTTGTTTTGATGTTGGCATGGAGATTGAAGTTATGAGGCTCTTGTCTCTGGTTATAGTGAATCAACAGAACGAAAAGGGAAGATCGTTGTGCAAATGAAACAAGTGAGACAATTTTATTGCATTTTCCCCCCTGAATTTAGGAGTCTCTTAGAGTTTTTTCTCAATTAAACTATGATTATAGGTTTGGAATTGGTTCCAAAATAGACGATATGCGATAAGGGCAAAATCAAGCAAGGCACCCGTGAAGTTAAATGTTACTCCTATGTCTCGAGAAGAGTCCGCTCCTGTGAGAAGCGTGCCTCAACCTGTAGCTGGTCCCATTCCTGCTGCTATCCCTGCAACCATGGCTGCTCCTTCAGGTAGAATTTCCACAATTAAGGACCTTCATACTCTTTTCTTGAGATTTAGGCATCTTGTGGTTATATTTGTTTATTTATTTATCTTGATGCTATGTCAAATTGAGGCTAGTTAGTAAACTACATTGAAGTTGCTGCTTGCTCGAATATGTTTGCTCAGTCATCATATGTGACTCCAGATTGTCTAAAATGTTTGCTATTTTTGAGCATGGTATAGCTATTTGACCCACAGTTAATTAAGCCAAATCAATTGCAGGAGTAAGCTGTAATTTTGAATATTTGGTTGATCTAGTAGTCTCTTTACGCATGTGATGAATTGTCAGGTCAGATTTCTGTGATGAAAAATACATGCAGACACACACACTATGCTTCTTAGCTTGTCAAGCAGATGTTCTTCTATATCTATGTGTGTTGTTCTATCTATGTTCCATTATGTTTTTCTCCAAGTTGCACTGAAATTATGATTAAAAGAGGGTCTTGCTTATAACTTCTTATCTGTGAATGTCACAAATCTAAGCTCAACTCAACTCAATAAAGCCTTTATCCCAAAATGTTTGAGGTCAGCTACATGAATCTGTTTCCTCTATTACACATTTGCATCTGATTTAGGGTTACATTTTTAGAAAGGTACGAGCTGCTATGTCTTTTATTATCACTTCCCTCCATGTCACCTTATGTTTGCCCTTCCCTTTCTTCTTTCCTATCACTTCATTTTGTTAAAATTTCCATAATGGTGATTTATTGGTTTATGTTGCACGAGCACATGTTGTCTCAATATCCCTTATCTCAACTATTCTTCAATTGGAGCCACTTTCACCTCTTTGAAAAGTATTCATCCCTTATCTGGTCCATCCTTGTATTTTGACACATCCATTTTAGCATCTTCTTTCTGCCTCACTAATATCCTGAAGTTGTTGTTTATTCACTTCCCAGCACTTTCTGCCATATGTCATTACTGGTCAAAACACATTCCTATAGAATTCCCCCTTCAACCTGGGATTTACAATCATGTAGGACAGTTCACGCACTTTGCCATTTCTATTACTAAAATTTCATTTTCCTTCTCCTCGTGTTTTTTTCCCTTGTTAAAATGATTTCTCCATTCTATCATATCGTCTAATTTACATGTCAGTCAGATGCTAGCATGGCATGCATCTTAAAATGTGAAATTAGGTTAAAAAGATCATATCATGAAACATTATTGTGCTTTGTAGAAATTACGTGAAAACTTAAACACTGTTTTTCAGGATCTAATTCTTAATTGTGTAAACTAATTTAAGAAGAAATAAATTAATTGGTGGAGTTTACACAAACAAGGATTGAGTATGGATGTATCTTCATTTTCAATTCTTAAATGTTTTATTGCTCCATTTCAAACTTGTTTTTCATTCTCTTTTTCATACATTTGTTATTCATGCTTTGTTTGGTTCTAGTATGTATGGTGATTAACTTACAAGCAATATTGGAACAGTAACTTCGGAAAATTCTTGATTTTTGGTCTGCATCATATGGGAAGGTGTGGTGATAAACTTACAAGCAGTAATGTAACAGTAGCTTTAGAAAATTCTTGATTTTTTGTCCTGCATCATATGGGAAGAGGAGAAGTTTCAAAAATGCTTTCTTGGGCATTTTATATAATTATTTATCTACTTGTCCTTCCATGATCTGGGTACTAAATGGTTGTTAAGTGTTTTCACAAAATGGTGATTTGCATGCCACTTTTTCTGAACAACATTTACATGCCACTTGAAGTCTTGATTTTGTGGAGAGACCATATGGAACAAAGGCTGAAGAATCACTTCTCTTCTGTGCCTCCAGATGCTGTAGAACTCTTAATTTTAAATACATGCTCTTCTGGTTGTCATTCTTATATTTATCTTGCCTCTATTTCTTGAACAGTCCCTAGTGCAGGGAGGGCTGCTACAGAAAATTCTTACATGGAATTTGAAGCCAAATCTGCCAGGGATGGAGCATGGTGAGTATTTTGAACTATTCAGGTTGGAATTCAATTATGAGATTTAATGTTTTTTGTATCTTGTTGATACTGTCTTCTTTATGTGACCGACAAATTACTTGAATATGTTTAATCATGCTCTCTTATTTGTCAGGTATGATGTTGGGACCTTCCTATCCCATAAGCATTTGGATACAGGAGATCCGGTAATAGTTGAGATAATTTTCCCTGCAAATATTCATAAATTAATTAACAAGAACTGATTTCATATAATGTCTTAGTAGTAGCCTGCAGCCCTGCACTGTGCTATACTTCACTGCCTGTCCATGCATCTGTTGTATCTTTTTATTACTGAATAGACATTATCAAATTGTTTGCACTTATGGTACTGCCTTTTAATTTCCATTTATTTGAATAAAATTTTGGCAAGTTCACATGATTATTAATAACTGTAATCCTAGACTAAAATTCCTAGTTTTAGGAGATGCTGAATTTACTTGGTCCAAGTTACCAAATGGTTCCTTTTTTATCTGCCAAAACTAAGAATTGACTGATCTTTATTCTGAGATGCTTAACTGCTGACACTGTATAAAATTTTGTTGGTTTGCCTCGTGGAAATACAGGAACCTTTTTCCACTTCTTTGTGGTTTTGTGATACTCTTTATGTTTTCTCTCAATCTGCTCCTCATGTTGTGTTCTGGTGTTGCTGGTCATTTCAGGAAGTATTGGTTCGATTTGCTGGTTTTGGACCAGATGAGGATGAATGGGTTAATATTTGTAAGCATGTCAGGCAGCGGTCCCTTCCTTGTGAAGCATCAGAATGTGTTGCAGTTCTTCCTGGAGACCTCATACTCTGTTTTCAGGTGGGATTTTCTACTTGTAAGTGGCAATAAATGTTCTTAGAAGAATACCATCTTCACAGCCTGAAATTTTCAGGAAGGTAAAGATCAGGCTCTTTACTTTGATGCACATGTGCTAGATGCGCAAAGACGGAGGCATGATGTAAGAGGTTGCCGTTGTAGGTTTTTGGTGCGTTATGATCATGACTTGTCTGAGGTACATGTATGCTTCTTTTATGTTTTGCCCGTATAAGCTCCATTTGAATAGTCTTTAGGCAATATTTATCGTCAATATGTGAAAGAACTTCAACTGGTATTGCTCCCATTCATTATTTGGCGTGATTGTGATTCGTTTTTTAGGTCTCTGGCAAAATGTTTTTGGTTCTCTGTCTTAGTGTTGTTGGTTTTCCCCCTAATCAATGAAATTATTTCCTCAGTTAAAAATAAAAAAGAAACCACATTGTTGCGTGTAGTCTTGCCATAGGCTGAAGTTAGGTTTTCCATCTCTTTTAGAGTATTTACCTCTTTGGAGAAGTTAAACATGCAATGTGACAATTAGGCCTTTGGTCGGTTTTGATGGGTAGTTTTCTGCTGAACCAGATTATGTTTTTATCTGTCATTACAAGCAAAGCAGCCTTTTATATACGTAGACCTGAAATGAATTTGACCTAGCCCTTTGTATATGTAGACTTGAAATGAATTTGACCTACAAAATAATTTATTTAAGGACAACAAGATTGATTTCACAAAAAAAAAAAAAAAATGAAGAAGTAGAAGAAGAAGAAAACAACAAGAGTGATGATTTATAGACCTTTTTGCCCTTGTTGGCTTTTTCTTGTCTTGTAGTGAGTAAGGAATTTATGCTCTTACTTTGATGTAATTTTCAGGTCTGAATATTATTTGTATTAGAGCTTGTTCGGTATAAATAAATTCCATAACAACTTAAGGAATTTTTGTAAATTCACACTTGAAGTCTTTGTTGAAAATTCATTTGGCATTATAAAATTTTAGTTCTATGGGATTTGATTATACTTGAGCTAACAAGATTAATAAAATTTACAAATGAAGATTTCTCTCATCTTGTCTTCAATAATGCGACTCCTTCTTTATTTCTAATGTTTTTATTACATATCTTATATGTTTTAGTATGACCACATATTTATCTTAGCATTTTTATCTTGGCAACACTCTTCGATAGATGTTGTTTTTTCATTGTCCAATATTTATTACCATATAACATAGCTGATCAAGTAGCCGTATGTTAGAATTTTTTTTTCAATTTATTGAGAATCTTGGAAGTCTCTATTTTAAACACCTAACTTTTACCTTATGGTTAACATTTTTCTCACAACCTCCATCTCTTTGAAGGGTTGAACCTAGATATTCAAAATAGGTACTTAGGGAAAATGTTACTCTATTCAAGTTAACTCCCTCATTAACCTAGGAATACTACACATTTAAGATGAATTCTGTACCTAACCCAAATATGAAAATTCATTTATAAATACCTTTATTTATTGAAATCCATTTGCAAATTGAATGAATTCCATGTTCATTCACTCCGAACACTATGTTTTTGTATTTGATTATATGTGCATTTTTTTCTTTTTTGCTTTATAGTGTATGTTTTTGTGCGTGCAAAAATAGTTTCTTTCAGTGTAGTGTCTATTAAGTATTATGCATTCAGTAATTAGCAATGTCCAACTGATGATGCATTTTGTAAAAGGTGATGTCTATTCAGTTCTTAAATGATCATCATGATAATACTTCTCATCACCTAGGATGTTTATTTGGTTTTTAAATCTTTTGATCATCAGGAAATTGTGCCGCTAAGAAAGGTTTGTCGTAGGCCTGAAACTGACTATAGGTTGCAGCAGCTTCATGCTGCAAATGACTTGGCAACTACTGACCAGCAGAAAACTATTACAGATCCTTCTACAGCCAGCATCCAAAGAGTTACTATTTCTGCTGCTGAAACAATGCAGAAGCCACAAAATGTAGATGTTGCCGTGACAGGCACTGTTTCTCATGCTAACATTTCTCTATCAGCCAAAGCTATGATTCCAGAGCCAAAAAGTGCTCAAATAACCAATGTTGCAAATGTCGGAAATCCTAGTGTTCTCCCTAGCAGCACAGTCAATGTCGGAAATCCTAGTGTTCTCTTTACCAGCACTATCAATGTTGGAAATCCTAGTGTTCTACCTGGCAGTGCTGTCAATGCCGTATCAAGTGGTCCTGCTACAAGCAGCATATCTGGTGGCTATGTAGAGAATTTGCAGGTAGGAAAACAATAGGTTGATAGAGACACCTTTTTCTTTCCATTGTCTTGATGAGTTCATATCCTCTTTTCGAGATGGTCATCCATCAAAATAGGAATCCTACCCAGATAATTAGCACCTTAGTCCAAGGATGACTTGCAAATATTGGGAAGTGATCCAATTTTATATCTCTAGCTACGATCAAGAATTGTAGTATAAGCTGCAGTTACATTCATGTAATTCTTTTTCATATTTGCCATTTTAGCTCGATTAATTTGCTTGAGTAATTGTCTTTGCCCTTTTCTGTTGCGTTATTTCTTTTCATTGATGGGGTGTATAAGAAAATGATAATCAGTTAATGGCTATTCACTTGTACGGTTGTAACTGAGTGCTGATGTATAGACTCAAATCCCATTGCTTAAGCTTTGGCTTTAAAGCAAATAATATTTTTATTTATCAATTTTTAAAGTGTCTATGTAAATGCAGATTTGGCACACCTTTCAATTTGGACAACAATTAAATTAAATTCCTCCCTTTTTTGTAAACCTAAAAGTAAATATATAAAAAAAGAGGGATGATGATTTATAATTAATAGCTTGTGGAGTAGTGATGACTAATTTAAATTTATTAAAAACTTCTTAAATGTTATTGAAAAAATATTATTATTTAATTATTTTGATCTAACAAATTATAATTTTTAATCGTCTAAAATGAATATATTTAAAAGACTTAATTCATACAATAATAAATGCTAAATATTTCTCTATATATATTATTTAATGTTATGAAAAATAAAGAAAATAATAGCAAGAATAAAAATAAAAAAAATAATAAGAATGTAGAAGAGGGAGATTTATATTATTTTATTGGTGGATACTACAAAGTAATATGAACTCCTATTTGTAGGGTTCATTTTCACCATAGGTTACAATATATATAAATCAATCATAAATTACAATATAAATGGTGCAATAAAATTAAACTTAATTATAAAAATTTCTGAGTAGTGGGATAGATGAATGGATATTCACATTTATCTATAAATTTATAACACTCCCCTTGGATGTCCATCGTTACAAAGAATATGCATCATTAAAACTTTACTAGTAAAAATCCAGTGGAAAAAAAAACTAGTGAAGGAAAAAAATATAATATTTCTGCATTGCAAATGGTATACTGCCTCATTAAAAATCTTACCAGAAAAACTCAATGGGACAAAACCTTTGGTTAAGGGAAAAAGAGTATAGTATTAAACTCCCCCTATTTGTAATATCACTGAAAATTTTTAAGGCGTCACATTTCAATACTGTTAACTAATTTATTGAATGTTGCAGCAAGTAATATCTTAGTGAAGAAATCTGTTAGATTATCACTTGAACGAATTTATTGAACACCAATTTCACCATTTTTTTGTAATATATTAGTGTGCCTATTGTATAAGATATGGTACTTCAGGATCAAAAATTTTTTCATTATCTTGTCTAACTGAAAATAGTTTTTATTCATATTAAGTGACCGAACAACCTTTAAACTATTCAATGAATGTGTTTTGTATATAAAATTATAAATAAACTTTTTGTGTATAAGTTAACTGATAAATAAAAATTTCTTTTGCCAAATATTTAACTTGTAATCGAGACATAATTTTATTTTTTCAAAATAATTCATCTCAAATTATTTTTTCAAATAATATGTTACTTTTAAAAATTTTTCAGGAATTCCAATAATATTCAAATTATCAATATATATAATAATTATGGCAAATTCATATACAAATTTCTCTATAGTATTGCTTTTATATTTTACTTTGAACAAGTATTCACTAAAATGATTTTACCATATGGGCCCAAATTATTTTAATTCATACAAAAATCTTTATAATTTAATTAAATAAATTTCTCGAGAACTTAAATTATATTTTTCTAACATTTTAAATCTTTCAGAGATTTTCATATCATTATTAATTGAGTCATATAGGTAAGTTATGACTACATCCATTAGGTGCATATCAAGTCTTTCATACATTGTTATATTAATAAAATATTAAAATATTATTGCATCTACCACAGAATAGTATATCTTTTCATAATTGATTTCAGATTTTTGTGAAAACCTTTATGCAACAAGTCTTACTTTGTATTTTACAATTTGATTTTTCTCATTTCTTTTTCGTACAAAAATATATTTGTATTTAACAATTTTCACATCTTCTGGTGTTTGGACTACTGGTCCGAAAACTTTATACTTTTCAAGAAAATTCAATTTTGCTTATATTGTATCTTTCCATTTTGTTCAATCAACTCTATTTCAACATTTTTGAACAGATCATGATTCAAAATCATCATTTTCATTTATAATATTTAATGTTACATTATATACAAAACAATAGTCTACAACTATTTTATGTTGATTTCATCTTTTTTCAGAACTAACATAATTTATCAATATCTATTTATTTTTATTAATTTCAGGTACTTTTACTTTTTCAGAAAGTGTATCCATATTAGTATATACATTTTCAATAAAATTATCTTTATTATTTATGTCTTTTTTCTTTCGAGCATTTTTATCCTTATAACTAATAGTTTTTCACGCTTCAAGTGTGCTTGAAATTCATTAATATTAATATATTATCCTTCTAGAACGATAATACAAATTAAAACATTAACAGCTGTTATATGAGATTTTATTACTCATTTTAAATTAGTAATTGTATCTGGCAATTGATTTGCTAATGTTTGTAGATAAATTAATTTATGAATTTCTTGTTCATATTATTTTGTATTTCTCAACTTTTATTATCTCCTCCTAATATTGGGAATATTATTTCATCAAATGATAATCTGCAAATCGAGCAGTAAATACATCACCATTAATAACACAAAATATTTAATTATTGATGGAGATTTATATCTAACTTATATTTTTAACCTCTTTTTGAAAACTCATCTTAGTGCGTTGTGATGGAATAATTATGATGTATACCACACATTCAAAAATTCTTAGATAAAAAATATTTGACTTTTGATTAAAAACCAATTAATTGATTTGAAAAATCTTCTAGTTCTTCAATGGATTCCAACGTGAATTTTTAATATTTTTTCCATTATTTTTAAATCAAGATGACCTAACTTATCATTCTAAATAATAAAAATATTTGGATATGTAAATTTCTAGTTTACTATAAGATTCTTTTCAATTTCACTAATTTTTGTATAATACAAATTAGAGAAAATAATATAAAATTTTTCACTATATTTTTTTCTACCCGAAATAATACTTGTAATATGGAGGCATTATTGATTCCTCTTATTTATTGTTTTAATGTAATATTTATTACTGTGAATATCTTTAAAACTTAACAAATTTCTATGAGACTTTGGAGAAAATAATGCATTAAATATAATAAGTGTTGTTCCTCTTAGTAATAATATATTGGCTCTTCTGGAGTTTTCAATTATTTTTTTGTTTTACTAGAAATAATTGTCTCATCTATTTTCAAATAAGAAAAATATTTGACATTTTTAAAATTGTACGAGTTATCGCACCATTCATAATATATATCGAAATAAATTCTCCTTTTTAATATTTTCAAAAACATATTTGTCATATCAATGTGACCAATATATATATGATCATAGTTAAGATCATCATTATTAGAGATAAAATTTATCTTCATATTTTTCCTCTCTTTTTGCGATGTTCGATAAATATCAATAAGATATTTTATTATAAGACAAATATTTGACTAATTTTTCTTCATACCATATCGATAATATTTACTTTAAAAAATTTTGTCCACCTTTTTTATTCTTATTTCTGTATAATTTTATCTCACTTCTGATGGTGATAAATATTTTTATAATATTTCTTTATTCTTATAAAAAGAATAATTATTATATGTTTACTTTTAAATTTCATAGTATTATTGTTATATATTACCACATTTATTTCAGGAAATAAGATAAAATCACCATATTATATTTCATGAATTTTTCATTAACGACTTATTATTTTATTCAGTTAAATATGACTGCATTCACTTCAGGGAATGAGATTAAATCAGAATGCATGAAATTAATTCATAACATTTTTACGATCTTTTTTATCGATATTGCTATATTCGATATATGAAAAATATTAACATATTATTATTTGTGAATATTTTTCACACATTAAGAGTTAATTCTAACAAAAATCAACATATTTGAAATAAAAAAATAACTTTACAATATCAAAATAAATAAATTTACTATCATTATTAATACATGATTAAATAAAAAAAATTTATAATAATTATCATAATTTTTTTTTACTTATTCTTTTATAAGATCTCAAATATAAATCATTTTCTTTTATTTCAAATTATATTTTAACAAGTATAAAATATTATAATCTATACAAAAATAAATATCAAAATTAAAGTAAAATTTTTTTTTATATTACATGTAAATTGAAAAATAAAATGATAATGTATAAAAATAAAATTTACTTATTCAAATACTTAAGTTAGAATATTATCAAGAAAAAAATTTCAAACCTCAAATACTTAAATAAGAATATTATCAAGAGAAAGATCTTTAAACTTTTTGAACAAGAAAGCTATCAAATGTGTCATGGAGAATAAAATTAGGTAGTATAAGAATAAAAAAAAAATTTAATTTATCCATTGACAAAAAGACTCTAAAACATATAAGCATAATATTATTATTGATAAAAAATAACGAGACATAAATTATAAACACAAAGGCAATGACAATATAATAATTTTCTATAAGAATAATAAACAAATATATTTTAGTATATTTTCATAAATATAAATAATTTATTAAGATAGTGAAATAAATAAGATGTATGAAATTGATATTTTAAGAGTAGACAAACTTACTTGAATTTGATTGCTTAAAAATAGAGAATCGTACTGATAACGTATTATAAAAAATAAACAAAATAAAATAAGAACAAAAACAATAATAAGAATGTAAAAGAAGAAGATTTATATTATCTTATTAGTATGTATTACAAAGTAATATGAACTCCTATTTATAGGGTTCATCTTCACCATAGGTTATAATATATATAAATCAACCATAAATTACAATATAAATGGTGCAATAAAATTAAACTTAATTACAAAAACTTATGAGTAGTGGGATAAATGAATAGACATCCATATTTATCTATATATTTATAACATTGAAAAATTATTAGACAGGATAAAAATACATATTTATCTTTACATGAATATAAGAAATATATTTATATCCTATTTAATAATTTCTCTATATTATTTTGTTAATAATCAAATAATAAAAAAAATGCGAAAAATGAATTATCAATTCTGTTATGCTAAGAATAGTCTAGTAATAAATAATAGATTTTTTTTTTTTTTTTTTTATGTTCTTTTTAAGGTATCTACTATATCCATCAAAGATATTCATTTACATTACAAACAGGAGAAAGGAGAAAGGAGAAACGAGAAGAAAAAAAAATTTTCCTGTACTTAAAGAAAAATTATTTATTCTACATTCATTTATAATATGATTAAAAATTAAATGGTAATTAATAATATAAATTTAAATTTCATCAATATTAAATTTATTTTTTAGATAATAATTTATTAGTCGAATATTTATTAAAGATAAAAACCCTTGCATTTAAATTTCAGTTTGAGTTAAATTAATAAAAATAAAAATACAAAACATCAAAGCTTAAAAAAAAAAAAAATATTACACATATAGGTATAGCCTAATGGTAAATATATATTCTTCTTATATGGATCCATGATTAATTTTTGTCACCCCAATGCTAAAAAAAAAATATTGAGCAAGTTCTTTATCATTAAATATATGGTTAATTATTATTTTTTCCTGTAAAATATCTTAATACATTAAGTCTCTTTTATCCTTTCAAAAATATATTAACTTCTTCCTAAAGAATTTTTCAATTATACTAGTATATCATTTTGTCAAATTCTGTTGTTAGTCAATTCTAAAATGAAAAACAATAGTAATAAAAAGATAAAAATGTTTTTATCCTTTATTTTTAATTAATTACATTCTATTTTTATTTTAAAAAATATTTTTTAGAGTTAAAAAATTCATTTTCATATTTTTTTTACAAATTTAAAAATAAAAAATAAATAAAAATATTTTTTATTTTAAAAAATAATTTAAGAAGAAATTAAATTATTTCTTAAAATTTTTAATATAAATAAAAAAATTCATTTTCATATTTTTTACAAATTTGAAAATAAAAAATAAAAATATTTTTTAAAAAATATTTGTTATTTTCAAATTTTTTATTGTTCTAAAAAATAAAATAAAAAATATTTTTATTTTCAAATTTATTAAAAA
Source organism: Aleurites moluccanus (assembly GCA_948193065.1). Lineage (NCBI taxonomy): Eukaryota > Viridiplantae > Streptophyta > Magnoliopsida > Malpighiales > Euphorbiaceae > Aleurites > Aleurites moluccanus. Next base: position 14,499 of record CANXYC010295802.1, on the reverse strand, counting down.
ATATGAAAATATATTTTTTAACTCTAAAAATATTTTTATAAAATAAAAATAGAATATAATTAATAAAAATAAAGGATAAGAATATTTTTATCTTTTACTGTATTTATTAATTATTTTAAAATTTATTAACGATAAAATTAAATGGAAAAATTTTATAATATATTGTGATATTCATCGGCAAAAATTTAATATATTTTTAGAAGGTAAAAATTTAATGTGTTAGGTAAGTATACATGCAAATAATAATAAGCCCTTGTATATATTGGATTTGGAAGGAAAAAAAAAAAAACTAGAGAGAAAATGGGAGCATGATTGTTAAAATTGGATCAGACCAGTCGGTTGAAATAAAAAAATTAAAAATTAAATTAATAATTGGTTCGATTAGTTTTCATTTATTTATCCTCTAAAAATCGGTGAATCGGTTGAACCAATTTTAAATTTTTTAATTTTTGATTAAAACTATATCGTTTTTGTCAAGTAAAAATATACTGTTTTGAGTTAAAAAAAATTAAAAAAATTTAAATAATTTTGTTTCAAATTTAAGACGTCAAAATTTACTCGACGCTAAAATCATGAACCTATTACATATTATTTTATTGTATAAATAGATTTTTGAGTAAGTAAATATTTATAACTTATTATATACATAATTTTTGACTTAATGTGATTAAATTAATATCATAAAAAAATATAATTTTATATAAATTTTTAATTTAATTATAATTATATTATATTTATTTTTATCCTATATATAATAGATATCAAATTATATATATATATATATTAATTTTTTTCATTTTAATCTATTTGAATTCTATCGAATTTTTAATTCGTTTATTTAATCTATCCGATTTTAAAAATATTGGACCGCAGTCTAGAGTTTACATTTATATGTGGGTGTTTATACAATTAACGCAAGGCGACTCGCGAATCTGCGGATACTAGCAGGGACACGTTCTCCTTCACTTCCGCCAAGTCCTGTTCTTACTCTTCTTCTTCTCTATTTTCATTGCGTTTATTTTTAGTCTTCGCTCCGATGAGTTAAACCTCTCACAGACACACATCAAACACAAAACAACAATGCATTTCTTAAAAGCACACAGCTTCAAAAACGCACCTCTGCACTCTCATTATTGCCAATTTTTCAAGTTACCCTTTGTTAGGTGTTTTGTTACCACTTGCTGGGCGGCTGTGCTACCCCGTTTCGGTGGACCCGAGGTTCTGGAGCTCCGCCCCGATGTAGAGATCCCTCAGCTCAAGCCCAATGAGGTCCTGGTTCTAGCTCGTGCTGTCTCTATCAATCCCCTTGATACTAGAGTGAGTTACTTCTTCTTATCCACTTGGAATGACCTTAATCTGCAAATATGCTTATTCGGTTGTGATCTGTTTCTTTGTTTGATTAAAGAAATGCGGGCGATGAATTGGTGGGGGAATGATGGGAAATGGTAAAAGAAATGTTGATATTGGGGGAGTTTTGTATTGTATTGTCTGGGAACGGGGTTGTAGTAACTGTATATTTTATGGATGATTTGAATTTAAATTTTAATGCTTGCTTTCTGACCCAATTAGGTACTTCTGAGAGGATTGTTCTTTTAAGGCAGAGTTATGGTAGTTTTTGTTTCAGATTTTGTGTATCTCCTAGCTTTTACATGGTATAGTGCTCATGGTATTTTGGTCTTGTTCTGTTACCTACTCAATTTCATTTTTGGTTGCTAATACTGAGCTTCTGAGCCTATATGGGGAATGGAAATTAGAGGATGAAGGCCTTTTTGTTCCTAACTTTTCATTTCCATTCATTTCATTTTATATCACTAAACATTTAAGTAGTGGGGTTGATGGCTTGCTTTCTGTTCCTGTCTCATTCCAGCAACCCAAACTGTGCTAATCCTTAATCATAAAACTGTGACACAGACAATTATCATCAGATATTGAATATTTGTTAATTTTAATGCTTTCAGATGCGATCAGGTTATGGTCGTTCCATATTTGAACCGCTTCTACCTCTCATTTTGGGTCGTGACGTTAGTGGTGAAGTTGCAGCTGTTGGAAATTCAGTGCAGTCACTGAGTGTGGGGCAAGAAGTTTTTGGTGCATTGCATCCTACTGCTGTGAGGGGTACTTACACTGACTATGCAATTCTTTCAGAAGATGAGCTTACTGCAAAACCAGCCTCAGTTACACACGTGGTACGTGCTGTAGTCTACTTTGATTTTAGGTATATAATTATTTAGTAACATATGCAGCATTATTTTGGTCTTGCATATGTTTGGTTGTGTCTATCCTCCATGTGGTAAATTGTTACACTGTGTTGTTTATTTTGCAATCTTTGAATGGACAATTTTGTAGCAGATGAGAATTTGCCTTCCTTCCCTAAAAATCTGTGTCACTCACTAAGGTTGGTGGTTGACTTGTTCTGTTCTTAGTCTAATGTTATATACAAAGTGCTTGTGTATGCACATACTTTTATCAATAGTAACAATTTAATCCATTACTCTCCACTAACTGGTATTTTCAATGTTGTTTTGTGACAACATTTGGGTCCTCTTAATCAATTTGCAAAATTGTTATTTATTTTTATATTCTTAGTGAATTTCATAGTTATGACCATATCACCATATTGCTTTTCCTCCTTCTTCCCCCTGTTTCAGTATAGAACATGATCTGAATTTATTTTCAATTTCTTCTGCAGGAAGCAAGTGCTATTCCTTTTGCTGCACTAACTGCTTGGCGTGCTTTAAAAAGTACAGCTAGGATCACTGAGGGGTATGGTTATATTGCCCTTTTTTCACTTTATATTATTTTGTATTGGCAAATCAAAAAGCAATACTTTTTTTTTTTCTTGTGTTTCTTTTTTCTTTTTTTTTTTTTTAGTATGCTTTGGATGCTGTGTTTCATTCCTTCTCTGTGGTATTGGTGACAAGGAACAGTTATTTGTTTTTTTTTTTCTCTTTTTAATTACAGAAACCAAAAAGTTGTTGCTTTTGAAATTCTTAGAGATTTAGTAGATCACATTGTTCTGCCATTCTTTTAAAGCATGATGAGCTTGTTTACATTTATATTTAGAACATAATGCAATATGGACATCCATGTCTTCCTTTAATTCAAATCGTACTTTACACTGGCTATGTGATGCTTGATCTTTTGAATGCTTAGACAATAAAATTGGAGATGTTTATCCAATGCTAAAAAAGATGGAATTTTGGTCCAAGTGAAAGCATCCATGGTAATTGTTTAGGTTTTAGGCTGTGGCTTGTCTACTGTTATTTATTCTGTTCCCTTTTCTTTTATTGTAAAGTGTTTTAGTAATCTCCTGTTTTCGTTGCTTGTGCTTTTCTTACACCCAATGGTTCTGAAATTGGATCTCATTATAATATTAATTCTTTTGGTATCTTATCTTGGACTTGTTAATTTTAATTTTTTGGAATCCTCCTGACCAGGAAAAAAAATATGAAGTTTGTAGAATCCTACTTAGATTGGGATTTGTAGGAATTATATTGATAAATCAATGTCTTATATAATTCTTAGAGTTGATTACTTTGAGAATTTTGAGTTAAGTTTGTCTTGTGATAAATCAAATGTGTGATAATTCTTCTTCTAGTTCCTCCGAGTTTTTTTGCTTGAATCTTTTGCTATAGTACTTCAGGTTCCATTTAGGATTCAGCCACTAAAATAGTAAAATTCTAGCTATCAGTGAACCAATACATATTCTATTCACCTAATAGGCCAATATACTTGATATCGTGTTTCCTTCAATTAATCCCACCAAAATAACTTTTAAAAGTCCAAAACCTATAATTTACTTGCTTCAATAAAATTTATTATTTGAGGTAGCTAATTCTCCTATTTCAGCCAACAAAATAACACCACTTGACCTAGAACATGAACATATAACTGCAATTCAGTCTTGGCACCTTAAATTCTTTTCAAGAGCAGTGATCTCAATGTTACTTGAGTACACAATCAGAACTTGGCATGAAATTACTGAGAGAAATTTTGAATTTGACATGATATGGACTTGTATAACCTGAAATTTACTAATGCATACCAATTATTGATTATCTTTTGTCAAATTAAAATATAAACCTGAAATTGACATTACTATCTGCTCAAAATGTGACTTGCATGCCACACCCTTTTCTAATTTTCAAACCCTAAATTCCTAACTTTTTGAAACACCACCATGCCACTATGGTTAATTAGTTATGTAGAAAATTTTTTGCTTCTATCAGTTTTGATATTAGAGTCGGCAGCCTGAATTTTTCTTTCCAAAATTTCCTGAATTTTTCTTTATAAAATTTCCTAAATTTTTAGATTTTTTTTCTTCATGATAATTACCAAAATTGAACTGAATTCAAAGTTGAACCTTTTTCAATATAAAGAGGCTGTTAATAAAAAATTGAGTAGCTTGATGGAGATAACCTATTATTGCTTTCTTTGGAGATGAAGTTCAGCCAACCTTTTCCTTATGAATGTAGAACCATCCTTTAACGGAGTGATGTGGTAGTCAAGTAGACTATACCTCACTGCCTTGGCTATATTAGTCATTTTTATATTTAGAGTGTCAGAAAACATGGTTTCTGCTGTCTTACACTATAAGGCAAGAACAACTGATTTAAAACCCAATAGCAGCTCTAATGCTTTTGAGAACAGCCTTTTCTAGTCACTTGCATAGTTTTTAGAGTAAAATTTTGGATCAATGTGTCAAACAAAAGTCAAGGAGGCCAATGCTTGACCTTATCTTCCTCTTTAAATTCAATTACAAGAACATACTAGATGGATTAATGTGGGTAGAGGTGCTAAGTTTAAATTATTTTTTTTAGCAATCTAGATTTCTTTTTATTTCTTTCTTGCCCTTTTTTGTTACCAGAAAAAATTAGTAAAAGAGAAAAGATATTAAATGTGTATATATATATATATATATATATATATATATCAATTGCCATATTCTAGTGGGGTTTGCAAAGAGATGAATGGGGAAGTTTGAGTGAGAGACTTGAAGATCTTTCCCCATTTGGCTATTGTAGATTCGTAGTTTTTTGCTTCTGATGTCGGAGAGAGTTTGTGCAGAAGAGCCTTGTCTAAAAGGGGATGGTTTTGGTTAGATTTGATATTTTAAATGTAAATTAAAATTTAAACATGTCAAAAGTTGAAGCCCTATATTTACTGGCAAAACACATCTAGAACCCTTTAACTTGTCTTGATTTGTCTATTGAGCCCCTAAAAACTTATTTGTCTATATTGAGTTCTCAAACTTTTATTTTTACACATTGAAGGATTATTTAATTGTTGTTAGAGATTTGGAGAAATACGTGCATTAAAAGCGTACAATGTCTGACTAGGATTTTAATGTTGAATAAGAATTTGATTAGAATAATGATTTAGAAAATAAAATTAATGAAAATAGAAAAGGGAACAGTATTACATCTATAACAAAACTTACCCAAATTCAAAAAACCCTACAACGATTTCTAGGATTCAATTGGTTTTAGTGAGAATGAAATCACAGTACTCTTCTCCATTACCCACGAAGTCATTTCACTACTTCCACTTTTGTCATTCCAATCATTCTCACTCCTTGTCTTGATTTTAGCCTTGCTCGTTCTGTTGCATGGAATCGATTCTACTCTTGTTTCCATGCATAAGAAACAACAATTCCACCGATTTCCATTAACCCATAACCATGACTCACTGTAGAACCCAACGACTCTAATCAGAGAAGAATCGTCACCAGTGGTGGAGCGCCTGCTCTGAGGATTTGCACTGGGTTTTTTAATATTTGATTGTCGGTTGGATAGTTTGATGGTGTTGAGTATAGCGCTGACCATGGGAATGGAAAAATTGAACTCATACATGGCTGGGACGTTGAGGGCCAGAACAGAGATAACATGATCACAATTGATGCCAATGAAGGAAAGAGATGAAGCAAGTTGAAGACATTGACGGTGGGTTTGAGACCAAGTGTAAGTGGTGGAATTGTGGATAATTGATGGTGGCGCTCTATCCAGAAAGGTAAGTGAGGTTAGGGTTTTCTGAATTTGGGGGTGAGTTTTGTTATACATACAATACGGTGTTGTTTTTATTCTTTTTTCCTTTTCATTGAATTTATTTTTAAATCATTACCCTAATTAGATTCTTAATCAATATTAAAATTCCTAGTCAGAGCTTGTGATAATCATAACGCGCTTTTAACGCACGTATTTATCAAACTCTGTAGCAGCAGTTAAATAACCATTCAATGTGTGTAAAATAAAAGTTTGAGGGCTCAATGTAGACATAAACTTTTAGGGGTTCAATATACAAATCAAGGAAAGTTCAAGGGCCTCAAGATATGTTTTGCCATTTATTCAAGCAAATGGTCTTAAAATGTATTAAGGAATACATGGTCTAAATAGTTTTAGATGGTATTAGTAGATTAATGAGTGAAGACTCTATCTTGTAGAGACTAAATCTATTGGGGATGACTATACATGGTGGGAAAATACCAACAATCACATTATGTTGTCCTTAGGTCATTGGAGGATGCAAAAGTTGCTATGACTCATTATTTTGTGTTGCCGAGTTCCAATCAACAATTCGCATTCAATTTGGAGAATGGATGTGCAGAAAAATTGATACTCAAGTGTACACTATCAGGTTTTTATAGCTGTTATAGACATTGAAATTTCAATGGAATGAGGATATGATGATCTCTACATATTAATAAGGGTTCAATCCACGAATATCTTCTGGTTTACCAAGTGGAATTTATAACATGAGTAATGTAATATTTGTGTTTCAACTAGAGGTGTTTAGAAAGGGGAAACCTTTGACAAGATCTTCCTCAAAAAGAGTGGACAGCCACAAAATAAGTTGTGGTTTTGAGATGTGGGAATAATTTGCTTGAGCACTAGTTTCTGCTGGTTTGTCAGCTTTTTCCATCAATCATGATGGATACTCTTGCAGTTAAGATATTGCTTTCTTCAGTTTGTTTAAATGTAGATTGTTCTCTGGAGCTATCAGCTTTTGTAATATGTTTCCTTTTTTTGGTCTCTTCAGTGGATGTGATTAAGATCTTTATGGAACAATTTAGTTATTAAAAGAATTGGCGACATGCAGTATATTATAATATTATTTGAAATTAGATGTTAGTGATCTATAATAGTCTCATCAAGAACTCTGTTGTCATTGAATGGCAGCATGTTATCATAGTCATTTTTAAATTAAGTGGTCTTTGCATCAGTTTATTGAAAAGGCTGACAAGTGTGATCTTTTCCCATGAAAGCTACCATGTGCTTTTTTGTAAACTATCATATGCATTCCCTTCTAGCGGCATCTTCAGTCTCATTTCCGCAGGCAAAGACTGCTAATAGTGGGTGGGGGAGGAGCAGTAGGTTTTGCTGCAATTCAGCTTGCAGTAGCAGCTGGTTGCCATGTCACAACTACTTGTGGAAGTCAAAGCATAGATCGTTTACTGAAAGCTGGTGCTGAGCAGGCTGTTGACTACATTGCTGAGGTGGTTATAGAATCATTAATTAATCTGCTTCATTCACACTTCCAGTTGTTAAAATCATAAAGTTGTCTAGTTTCTTGTCATTTATTTTTAGCTAGGAAACATGCATGTAGACTTCTATATGGAATTTACAAGTTGGAGATGTTTTTATTCATAAGCTAGCTTGTTAATTTAGGATGTTGAACTAGCAATAAAGGGGAAGTTTGATGCTGTTTTGGACACTATTGGTGCACCAGAAACAGAAAGAATTGGCATTAACTTTCTAAAGAGAGGTGGACACTATATGACCCTTCAGGCAAGATACATGGAAGCCTTTTTCTTTTTTTCTAATTTTTTTATTGGCTTTAAATAGTATAAATTTTTGTTGCATTCCTTAAAAGGAGATTTTAGAAGCTACTTTCCAAGATCTTCTGGCTAAACTTTTAAGAATCCTTATTCTCTTATTTTACAGGGTGAGGCAGCATCCTTGACTGATAGATATGGACTTGCAGTTGGACTTCCTATTGCTACAACTCTTTTGCTGAAGAAGCAGATTCAATACCAATGTTCTCATGGAATAGGTATAGAATATTTGTGGTTTGCATCATCCTGACCAGATGAGTTGTTAGAGAATGATGAAATTAAGTATAAGTTGTGTTTCTCTTTCTTGATATATTTTTCTTCTCTTGGCTTCAAAGTAGGATGCTTGTACAATGTTCTTCCAATAAGTTTAAAAACCTAAAGTGGATCAAGTAATTGGCGATATAAGGGGGAGACACAAAGGAAATCTACATAGATTGGTAGATGATTTGCTCATTGGGTCAGAATTTACTGATATCAGCTGACACAATAAGATTTTTAATTTTGTAAAAATAATGAATTGGTGTAGAATTTAGGAAAATGATGTTTGAGGAGTCCTGGTGTTCCTCAATTAAATGGTATCAATTTGTTAACTTTGCATTGTTCTCTCCTTGTTGTATTACTAGAAGACAGATTTTCACAATAAAAATGAAAATTTACATACACTTGCACATGCACGCATTATATTTCAAATCAATCTATACCTCCAGAATTAATATTACATATCCTTTGACATAGCTCATGGTTCAACTTTATGTTACCCTGCACACAACAAACCCCCCCAACCCTTGCCCCCACTTGTTTATGCTGAAGATATCTTACTTTAGATGCTTTCATGTTGTGTCCTCAAATGCTAATGCAAGATAACCATTTCCATGTGGCTATTATGTATATTGCAAGTAAAGATACTACCCCTAAATTTATTGAAACAGTGCCTGCTTGTTCTTGATGATGCAGAATATTGGTGGACTTACATGAGAGCTGATTCGGATGGTTTGGATGAGATCGGCCGGTTAACTGGAGCTGGAAAGCTGAAGATACCTGTTGAAAAAACATTTCCCTTCACCCAAGTGAGAGAGGCTCATCAGGCAAAAGACAAGAAATTAATTCCAGGTAAAGTGGTCCTGGAACTTCATTAAAGTAAATTCCACAAGATCAGATGGATATTATCAAATCACTTGATTTGCTGGTTATAGTTCTCTTCTGTTCTCTGTAAATGTTTTTTTCTACCTATATTTGGGGAGTTGATCTTACACTGTAGACCAGCTCTATGAAAAATAAAGTGCTCAAGCATTTTTTGTATAGAAGGCAGTTCTGCGGGTGGGAATTTTCAATATCAGGGTGGCAATCTGTAAATGCCGGAGGATTTTCTTTTTACTAAAATTTTGTAGTTGTTTTTTGTAATTAAGCTACTTAGAAATTACTTTCTAAATCCTTACGCTGCTTGATCCAATCCTAGGTTGATTTAGAATCCAATGAACAGTTCAATCATCACATATTAAGTATTTTCCCCTCTTTTTTATGATTTTCTTTTTCAGCAATCGAATATATAGTAGGTAGTTAGTGATTGGTTGGGGAGGAGGATTCCCATTTGAAGTTGATAGATGGATGACCCAAAACTCGAGTCTCTTTGATTCTATCACTTTGACTGATTGAGAAGAGGATATCTTACCCATTCTCATCTCCCTCTGTATTTTTCATTCTTCCTTGACAAAATAATTTTCTTTTTTCTCACCAAAAAAAGAAGAAAAGGCCCATTTAAATCTATTCCTGTCAATGTTTATGGAAGTTTTCCATTCCCAAAGCCTACAATGATCAAAATCTTCCCTGAAAATGATACATCGCAATTAAATCAAATCAGAAGGATTTAGCTGAGTTCTGCTCTTGAAATGCTCGACTACGCCAGAATTTGAAGACATAAAAAAAACTTCTCCTGGAAAATTGCTCCATTTTATGCTTTAAAATTTCCACCTCCTCTTCTAAAGCTTTTCTCCTTTGCTAAAGTGCCTGATAAAAATGCATGGTTAGGGGTCAGCTATGTCTGAACTAATTTTACAAAAATAATAGAATAATAATGGAAGTTTTATGGATTAGGGTTTTATATTATGAGACAGGTACGCAATATGTAAGGCACGAATATGTTGATACAATTATTCTTATAAAAATTAGGACATAACGGCTGTGTTTTAAATAGTATGAGAGAAAACATAGATGCATGTCCAAAATTAGAAGTGTTAATGTTTCATAGACTTCATGAATTTTTGTTCAAAGTTGTAATTTTTCTTACAACAATGGTACCTTTATTTCTTGCCTGTGCCTGTCTTCCTTTCTTGCTTCTGCTCTACAACTTGTATGCACCTCATAAATTATAGCAATTCCTGCAACCTAATTAAGTAGACAAAAAGATTAAAATAAGAGTATTTTGAAATTAATGAACTCAAAACACTATATTAATTTTTAACACTGAAGCTTTTCTCATTCTTTATACACAGTTATTTAACATCATAAGTTCACAAAATACCCATCAAGTCTAAATTAATCATTCTCAGTCTCCTTATAAAGATGTGTTCCAACAAAATTAGAGTAAAAGCAAAAAATTCGCCAAGAATGTTAGCAGCAGCTTGAACAGCTTTTCCCTCATCAGAACATCAGTTGCACGTCCATACATCCTTCTTTGCATTGTTGGTGAGAGTTCGATGATTTGCCTGATATTCAATCAAATATTTCAACACAATACTAAGCTATACCAAACAAAACAAAACAAGAAAAATATGTTTTTACTTCTTAAGAGTTAGAAGAGATCAGTGCATTAATGGGTTAGGGCCTATTTAGTTGAGCTAAATGCTTAAAAATTTTAACTTTATTGAAATACTATTATGAATTCAAACGCCAAATATTAATTCTAAATGGCTAATTCATATGGAGATTTAATTTTAGATATTCTTATTTTTTGATTTTATAAAATAAAATATATTTTAATTTAATTTGTTAAATTTTAAATTTGAAATAAACTAATTATTGATTTTCTTTAAAAATCACTCTATACCTTAATTTTTTAGCATTAAAATTCAATTCCTACCCATTAATGGATTACTAGAAATTTTTAACATCCCCTCTACCAAACAACTCAGGTTTAAGATATAAGTTAAAGGTTTAGATTTTGCCTAAAATGTAATTATCTCATCCGATTAATTAGATGAAAAAGAAAACAAATTAAAAAAAATAAAAAATAAAACCCCAAAAATTAAAGCATGCAAAAGAAAAGAAATGAGAGTAAAAAGAGAGAGATTGGACCTGGGCAAGGTTTATAATGAAATTCCTGAATTTTGGATGCAACCCAGCGCTATGTTTGAGCCTTGAAGCTATGGGTTTTGAGAGAGTTTTTAAGGCTAAAGTTCCTAATTTCAAAATTGGTATTCTCATATTAATTAATTGTCTCTTTTGTCAATTTTTTGTTTATCAAATCAAATTAAATTGGGTAAAGATAGTTTTATGGGATAAGACTTAATTCCAGTTTCTTGCAAAGGACGTTCAAAAAGAAAAAAAAAAAATTCTTGCAGAAAAAAAGGTGAAAAATTAAAGATTATTTTTCCATTTTCTCACACACTAGTCTTTATTTTTTTTCCCTCTCTCATTAATACGAATATTTTTTAAATGAATTTAATCCAACACATTAAATTATAACTAACCAATAATGATAAGATATATTAAATAAACTACTTTATAAGATGAATACAATAATAACTACTTAAATTATATGGTGTGTATTATAATTAACACACTGATAAATTAAAATATTATTAATTAATTCATAATAAGACGTGATAAATTAAATTTAACTAAAAATTTCTCCAATTGATACTATTATTTATATAAATGCCATCTAAATTATAGGGTAATACAACTAACCTAAATAACTTTAAAATAAAATCTAATTAGGCAGAAGGATTATTAAACCAACGGAAATTTTATTATTAATTGGTAAACTAATAATTGTCTCAACATATATATCAAGTAGTAGGGTTGGCATCGATTAAGTTAAATCGATTTGAAAAGTGTTTCTCAATTCAAATTAATCATTTCGATTTAAAAAATTTTCAACTCAAACTAAATTATAATTATAGCCAAACTATCGATTTGATTTGGTATGATAGTTTTTGATTTATCGGTTTTAAATCAATTTTTTTTTTATAAATTGTTATTATTTTATTATAAATTTAAGGAGAAATATATATATATATATATATATATCCTGAAAATAATTCAATATACAATATAAAATTTATATATTTAATTAATTAACACATCCAAAACTTGTATTTTTTCTTAAGAATTACTCTTTTTTATATATCTTCATCAATTGTCATTTTTTAAAATTTTAAATTAATGTTAAGTTTAAAAAAAATATGTGGGTGTATATAAAATAAAATCAAATATATATAATTATAAAAGCAATATATTATAATTCGATTAGGTTTAAAACCGAGAAAAAAGTTCATATCGTAAATTAAATCGAACTTTCGATTTGTTTTATTTTTTAAATCAAAATCAAAATCAACAGCTGTAAAATCATCAGTTTAATTTGATTAAATAAATTTGATCGGTTTGACTTCCACCTCTTATGAAGCAGGTTCTTGAGAAAAGTATCAAAATATTTTTCTTGCATTTCTTTATCAGACAAGATTTTTTTTCAAATTAGCATGATTGTTCTTGACCATCACTGCTACTTCACTATCTTTATCTGTTACAGATTTAAGAGTATTTCTTGAGCTTTCTTTGGAAACTCACATATCTTCTCCTCTTTTCACTTCTACTACAGCTTTAAATTCTTCCATCTTTAACATAGTAGCTATAATTTGGTCATTAAAAAATGGGATAAAAACTATTTGGCAGTCAATAAAGACTCCCACGTAGAATCAAACCCACCAATTGCTAACAAAACACCCTATAGTTGAGTGGTTTAGTATTTGTGTCTGTGGAACCCAATCACCATAAAACCCAACCTCTTCCTTTAACTCTTTCTTTAAATTGTTAAGCATCCTTCTGTTGGTTTTAAAGGTACAAGAAATGGCAACGCACATAACTCAAAACCCAAAACCAATTCTTGAAATTGCTTCTTTTCTAGCATAGTTTGGCTTCCAAATGCACAACAAACCACAGTTCCAATTTCAAATTTTGATAGCCAATTTTCCCATTTCTCATTAAGTTTTGATACGAGTTTTTTAGGTAAAACAACTCTTGTTAGTAATGCTAATTTTGAATATTGTTTTGAAAGATAATTAACAAAAGGACCTTCAATTTCATAACAAGTCCCAATGGATAATAGTGATTGGGCGGGATCACTGGATGACATGAAGAGCACTTGAGATGTGTATTTGTTATTAGCTCTAGTCCATTTTGCTGGAGCTCTAAAATACATGAGATAGTTACCCAATATATAGTTGAAACAGAGTATGTGGCATTGAATGGAGTTGTTAAACAAGCAATTTGGTTAAGGAAGATTACGAAGGATTTCAAGTTTGATTTAAATGAGCCTATTGTAATATGGTGGGACAATAAGTCAGTTGTTTTCATGGTTAAAAATTCAATGTTCCATGGAAAATTTAAGTATATTAAAATTAAATATCACTTTATAAGAGAAACTAAAGGAGAAGGAGACGTTCAAGTGAACCATTGCAGCTCTGAAATTCAATTAGCTGACTTGATGGAAAAAGCTTTATCTAAAGGAAGAATGAAAATGTTGATCAAGAAGCTGTATTTGATTAGCCTTAATGCCAAGGAGGAGATTGTTAGTTAGAATGCATTATAGGCTGTCATTGTTAACAAAGTTTGCTTTTGTTTTTGAGTCTCTATGTAATGCTTCATTAGTGTTGATAGATTATGTTTAATACCAAATTGTGGAGGAGCATACTTTAAGCCTAAATTTAAGTTATCAAGTAAGTTGTATTAGTTGGATTAGGTAAGGACTCTTTGACTCATATTTTGTATATAAAGATAATATTTGATAATGAAAGATATAACATTTTCTGCAACGTTTTCTTGCTCTATATTAATATAGTTTCATATTAACTTCTTCCTTCTTAAATTCTCCACTCTATAACAAAAACCCAAATTAATACTTGAAATTGTTTCTTTTCTAGTATAATTTGGCTTCCAAATGCACAATAAACCATAGTTCCAATTTCAAATTTTGATAGCCAGTTTTCCCATTTCTCATCAACTTTTGATATGGATTTTTTAGGTAAGAGAGCTCTTGTTAGTAATGCTGATTTTGAATATTGTTCTGAAAGATAATTAATAAAAGGACCTCCAAGTACAATGGCATCACTTTCTCTTTTACTATTAACCAAACATTCATAAACTGAGACCCCACTCCTAACCTCTTCACTATATAATAATTTTGCTTGTACTTCATCTGGTCTGTAAAGATGGTGTCGTTTAAGTTTAAAGAGTAGCCAGTTGTATTTATTAGTTCAGTTGGTTATAACAACAATTGACAACTCAACTTAGTGTTAGTATAGTTAGTTAGCTTAGTTTACAAGTTAGTTATATTTAGTTTTTCTTTTTCTTTCAAAGCTTCTGTATATAAACAGATTGTATCAGAGTTTTGTTACATCAATAACAGATTTCAATTGTCACATGGTATCAGAGCAGAGTATGATATGTTCTCT
>CANXYC010295801.1:0-17907 GCA_948193065.1 Aleurites moluccanus | reverse complement strand
TGCCTATGATTAGAGATCAAATGAGGACTGCCTTCCGTAGGCAGAAGAGTTATGCTGATCTGAAGAGAAAGGATGTATATTTTGCAGTTGGTGATCATGTCTTCCTTAAGGTCTCACCTATGTGGGGTATTATGAGATTTGGGAAGAGGGCAAAGTTATCACCAAGATTTATAGGCCCATTTGAGATTCTTGAAAATATTGGTAATGTGGCCTCTAAATTGGCTCTTTCACCTAGCATAAGCTATATGCATCTAGTTTTCCATATCTCGATGCTGCGGAAGTATGTATCTGATCCATTTCACATATTAGATGTTCAGGATATGGATCTCAGTAAGCACTTGTTGTATGAGGAGCTTCCACTAGAGATTGTTGATCGACAGGTCCGACAGCTGTGTAGATGGTAAAAGTGCTTTGGAGGAACCAGTCCATGGAGGAGTGCACTTGGGAGAGTAAGCAGGAGATGAGGAGTAGATATCTATTCCTGTTCCAGCAGTGAGGTATGTATCTATTTAAATTCAAGGACAAATTTATTTATAGGGGTAGAATGTAATACCCTAGAAAGTTCTAACATATATGCATGAATTAGTTCTCAGTATGTAATTCAAAAGTCTTGAAATGATGGGAAATAATTTTAGAGACACAGTTAGAAAGCGAACTAATTGCTTTTCTGGAAATCGGCAGTATCGAGAACACTGCCGAGAAATTAGCAGTCTGGTCAACAGAAGAATTTCTGAAGTTGACCAGGGGGAAAAGATCACCATAAAGCATGTGTAATTTTGGTAAAAAAAAAAGAATTGAAAATCATTTAGGAAGACTGAAAAGTAACCAATGACAAAATTATAAATAAAAGGAACTTTAAGGTGAATAGTGAAAATTAGTCCGTAGGAGTTTTAGAATGACTCTGAAACTATTTTTATAAATAAGTATAAATTAAAATAAGTTTATTGACTCCCCACATTGGAATCCAAATCCTAACAAAATTGTCATACAGAAGAAGTTGGGGTCAAAGCCTAAATACTTGGAAACTTAAGGACCAAAGTATAATTTGCCATATGATTTTAGTATAAAACCCCACACTTAGAAAATTTTGGCCATCTTCTTCTTCATTCTTTGCTCTGGCCGAAACATACACTTCCATTTCTCCCATCCATTTTTTCATCTTCTCACCAAATTTCCTTAAGTAAATTGATAGAAATCTTAACTATCAACTTAGTTCTTTCAATTGCCATCATCAATTTGCTTGAAATCACAAAGGAAACCAAGGAGTAATTGATTGAAGGTTTTGACAATATCACCATTAAGAGGTAATCAACTTATTTGTTTGATTTTATGGTTCAATTAGATGATATTTAGGTTAAATTTGATGGGTTTAGGGTTAGATTGCATCAATTGATGCAAATTGATGAAAATGCCTAATTTTCCTATTTAGGTTGAAATTGTATGAATGAGCTAAGCGAATTAGTGTTAGTTAATGTTAATTGATGTTAGAATATAGCAATTGGTGGTTAATAGACAACTAATTAGTGATTAATTTGATGTAGAACACAAGATTTGGCAATGTTGCCCTATTTGGCTCCATTGGTGAATTATGGTGGAATTGAATTTTTCAAAGCCATTTGGAAGCTTAGGTGAGTCTTATATGCATCCTTTAATATGCCTATTGTGTTAGAATTGAAATTGGAAACCTTGTATGAAATCCTTGTTTTGGCCGATTGAAGTTACTATTCACATGCCTTGATTTTTCTTAATTTTTGTCTTGAATTCCATAGCCAATTTGATGTTGTTTAACCTTGATGCCTATTGTATAATTGCAAATGTGGTTTGTTGTTAATTCAAATGGGCAAGTCAAATTCGCACCATAACCTAACCAATTGGCTTGTCATTATATGCCCACCAAGTGTTTGTAAAAATGCCTAGTTTATTTTGCCTTTGGCCTATTGTTTGCATTCCATAGGCCTACCATTTGAATGCCATTATTGCCAGTAACGTTGGCATGCCAATTGGCCTACATTTTTCCTTTGTTGAGCCAACTTTTGTTCAATGTTTTATTGATTACCAAACCACTTACCATGTTTATATGTCACCTATTACAATGCCATGGATCCTATTGATAATTGATTGATTGATATGGAGGATGCCATTATTGCATAATGGTATCAATTGATATGTTGTTTCTTTATATTGATCCTAATATGGCTTGACAGAGCTACCGATCTGATAGGATAGTGAGAAAATACTGTGGGCGATGTGCACATTGTATTATTAGTGCCCTAGCTAGGAGGGGTTATGGTCCTGGCCATAAGACCTGATCAGTCTTATGCTCATTGATGTTGATATTGCTACTGGAGACTATATGTTTGCATATGGTCCATACTGATTATACTGGAGATTGTATGATTTCATATAGTTCATCTCTTTATTTGTCTTTCCATATGATACCGAGCTTATGCTTTGTTCTTTCGTTATACCGTAACCTATTATTGATTCTGGACATTGTATCTTAACCTATTGGCACCATTGCTCTATTATTACCTACTATTATTTGTTGATGCATATAGATTCACTGAGTATCTTATATACTCACATTTTCTTGTTTACCCATTTCAGGAGAGGAATAGATTGTAGAATCCTGTCGTCTGTCATCCGAGGATTTCTGCTACCTGTTCTAATGTATATATTATGCTTCTATATTATTTTGATGATCATAATCTAGCTGTTCCATGGGGTATGTATGAGTTAGCTAGGAAATGAACATGTATATATTTATGTATGTGATGATATTTGTTGATATATTATGAGTATATGGTATGCTAGTATAACTGTTATAGCCAATTGCAGTAAATTATAGAATAACAGAATGGATGGTAACTAACTAAAATGGATAATATATTGTGGTTTGTAGATTATGCATATGATACTAGGTTCTATAGGTGCCGATCACCATTGGCATTTTTCGTATCCAAGGACCGTCGCAATCCGAAAACGGGTCGTGACATGATAATAAAAGATATCAACAGTAAGCAATAAGATATAAGTTTGGAATCAATGAATAGGTAATCAATACTCATATCATGTAGATAAGACAGATAAAGGGATGAACTATATGTAAACATACAGTCTCCAATAGTATCAGTATGGACTATATGCGAACATACAGTCTCCAGTAGTGTCAGTACCATATCAGTATCAGTAAGCATAAGGCTGATTAGACCCTATGGTCAGGACCATAACCCCTCCCAGTTAGGACATCAGTAATACAATGTGCACATCGCCGACAGTATATTCTCACTATCCTGTAGGAGCGATAGCTCTATCAAATCTTCATGTAAATAGGAAAATGGAGATCAATAACAATATCAAGTATGCATTGAGAACATTTGGTACAATGGCTTTCAATACAAGAGTTTACTTATCAATCAGTACACAAAAGGCATTTCAATATTAATAGCAATCAATGAATGTGGAATAATTTCAATCTTTAGGAAGATCAAAGAATGATCAATAATAACAAGTGGCATTTAATCAAGAAGGAAACATACTCATTGGGTCAACAAATCAAAATATGGGTATGCATACTGATGTATACATAACTCACCTTAGCTTATAACTTGAACATTTCCCTTTTTCCTTTATCCTTGATTCTTTGCCTTATCTCTTTTGGTACCCATCGCATCTCTTATTCATTCTTGACTCTACATATCCAATTAATTTAACATAAACTTACATTACTTATATTTATATTAAAAACAATTCCTCAAATTTCTAAGTTACTAGGATTTTTTTTCTACGCAAAATGTTTTACTGGTAGCCTATGTTCCATTACTCATATCTCTCTCTACGATTATTCAATTGTCTCAATTCTTATTGCTAATTAAACTTAGTATATAGGTTCTAACATATCCAAATTTCACATTAAAATCATTACTACATAATTTATGGTATTAATTTAAATTTAGGTTTATAACTAGCCCTGCTACCCTGCATTCTGCTTAATACTTTCTTTAATTCAAATTTTAAGGTCCTATTCTGGCAGATTTTATTTTTTTACTAATAAATCAATCAATACTTAACTAATTACTGTAATTCCTTTTTCAATTGAAAATAGACACATAAAATTATAACATATCCAAATTTCATAATTTTTGGATCATTGAATAATTATTGGTGAATTTTCAAAATTAAACTACTGCTCTAAAATCTCTATCCAGACATACCTTGTTTCTATATTTATAATTTATTCCATACTCATCCAATTTCAAAACCATTTTACTTTTATTTAGATAACATATAAATCAACATATTTCATGTTTAACACTTTCTTTAATTCAAATTTTAAGGTCCTTATATTAATACAATTCTATAACCTATGTTATGTTAAACAGTTATTCCGGACAGTCTATACTTATGACCTAATATCTCATAAACCACAATTTCAATTGCAAAACCCTTTTACTGTCTTATATATAATACATAAATGAACACTTTTTATGTTGAACACATCTTCTAATTCTGTCTTTATCATTATGTATAATAAAATATAGTAGCATTTTCTAGAAAACTTAATTCCAGACTAGTTATAGTTTTTACTCAATATCTCTTTTCTCACTTAGAGTTACATAAATTTCTTTTATAAAAGTCTAATATACACATTTATTTAAAACTTTCATGTTTTAAGTATCTTCCAATTCAGTCATTAAAATTTTAGAATATTAGCCACAAGTTACTGTTTCAAAACAGAATTCAAAACTTATATAAACCCTAACTTATTCTTTACATTTTTTTTAACTTAATTATCTCAATTATTTACCAAATAAAACCTTAGAACTCTTAAATACAATTAAAAAATTCTAATTTTAGAATAATTACCTTAGATTAAATTCTCAAATTCCATCTTCTTTCTTCCTCCATAAAGCTTGAATACAAATTTTCTTTCTTCCCTCGTCTTACTTCTTCAATTTCCTAGCTATTTTTGGTTGATTTCTATGAAAAAATTGGAAGACTTATTTTTGGTTGTTTCCTCTCTTAAATAGTTCGTCCACTTCCCTTTTGTTAATAGCTATTCTTGTCTTCTTTTCCATACACCAAAAGCCAACTTAAAGAGATGAAAGAAATGGAAAGTTCTAGATTTGGCTTATTTGGCACCTATTTAATTAATTAATTAATTAATCAATTCATCATTTTCCTATCAATTATTCATTCCCCCACCATAATGGCCGGCCACCTTGGCTGGTTTCTAGAAAGGGTGGGTCCCACAACTTTGTTTAATTGCACTTTTGGCCCAAAATTTTTCTTATTTGCATTTTTTACCCCAAAACTTTATGTAATTTATTCTGTCTATTCTGTTTAGATTTAACCTCAAGTGTAGAGAGTGAAATACCTTATTTTAAGTTATTCTATCATTTAAAAATAGTTCTGGATCCTTTCTGGATCCCAGATAGTGGATTTCCAAAATTGCCTCCAAAGTTGCCTTTATTTATAATTTTGCCATTACTCTTATTTTCAGTGTTCCAAAATATTTTTCAACTCTTTACTTTCACCATAATTTCACATAAAATTAACTTATTTAATCCTCCTAGGTTTGGGTCAAAAATTCTTAAAATAGCCGGACTGCTACTTTTCCGACAGTATTTTCGACACCAATGATTTTCGAAAATTTTTTGCATTTACTTCCTGACTGTGTCTCTAAAATTATTTCCCATCATTTCAATATTTTTAAACCATAAACTGAGAATCAATTCATGCATATAAGATGGGGCTTCCTAGGGTATTATATTCTACCCCCTTCAATAAAATTTGTCCTCGAATTTTCTCATCCAATACTATAAATATTGATATATGTACCTCAAATAATCTCCAATCATCTTTGTAAATATTTTTCTCTATATTACTTATTATCTTACTTAGACTAATTGCCAAATTCCATAATTCTCATATCATTTCTTATCAATATACGATCTATAATCCATAAACATTTAATAATACAGTACTTAGACTTTTAATGTACTATACCTTAATATTTTCAATCACATTATCAATATCATTGCATTAATTTTTTATTTTTGTACTTATCATTTCGACCATTAACTCTTTTTCCATGAACATATTTCCTAAATTTCAATAAATAATAGCTTATTATTTATTTACTTATGTTTGAACTTCAATAATTAGGTAATTATACCATTATATATACTCTTATTATTTTCTAAGCACTATAACTTTAATTTTGTAACTATCTTTTTACGGTAGTTACACTTCCTAAGCTTACAATATATTACTCATTGTATTTAATTACTATAGCACTAATCCTATCAATAATCTTTCAATAACACTAAACTATACCTCAATAATTTCATATTTTCACTTTTCATGTTCAATCATCATTCACCTTACATATTTGTCATCTACATCACATGTACTCCACTGTTCACAATTTTCCATACTTTCATTCAATTCTTCTACTCATTAGTCTTATTACATATACTCAATTATTAATCAATAACTATATTCCTTAAACTGCAATAATCAATAACTTAATATTAATTGACTTAGGTTTGAACCTCAATAATCGGTTATATATTCATTATAAGAACTATTAACATATCATTTACTTCTCATTTTACTTAATTGCTATAACATGTATCTATTCTTTCATTACAATCATATTCTTAAACCTTTTCACTATTCTATACCTCAATAGCTTTCATATTCTCTATTATTTGGAATCATCAATATCGATGCCTCAAGTAATCTTCAAACTACTTTGCATCACAATTTATCTATATCTCTTATTAACATTCTTAGTCTGATATCTATTTCCGTAATTACCATATCATTTGCTAACATTTTGTTTCCATAATCCTTATATCCCTAGTAACTGATTAATTTACTTATACTATACTTCATGAACTTTAATCACCTTTCAACGTTATCATATTAATCTTACATTTCTCTAAATCATTAATTAACTACTAATTTAGTTATTACAATCATATTGCCTAAGTAATTCAATATTGACTTATCATATTACGATTCAATCGGTACAATAATCTATTTTAGTCGCTTTCAATTCTTATTTACTTTCAATTTACTACCACTTTTATCAATTCTTATTAAGCACTCTCTCTCTATATTACATGATATATATATACATTAAGTAGAGGAAGGAGTTCATAACAAATAACGTTGATAGCTATATTAACATATAACTTCAAATGACGAGACATAATCCTATGCTCCATGGTATACTTATTAACTCATTGATACTTATGACACATATTCTAAACCATTAGCTTTGATACTACCTCTGTCGCGACCCACTTTTGGGCCGCGACTGTCTTAGGGCACGGGTAGACTTAAGGTCACCGAAAATTCATAGAACCCATGAACAGTCTATTTATCAATCATTCAATTAATATTAATTCATTAATTAATACTTAAATCCCATTTATTAGTTATAAATTTTACAAAAATTTTGCCAGAGTCTCCTTTGTAATTTTAACCTTAATCCCGACCCAAAATCGGATCTCTCAAAAATTATACAGCCTGCACTAAAAAAAATTATTTTACACTCCCAATAATTTTCCAACCTTATACCCTCAACTTCACAGTTTAACAGTTATACATAACAATTCTAAATCTTTTTCAAAATATGAAAATTTCATTTTTATTATTTACCTCTGTCACTGTCTTTATCACTTTATTATCACTGACATTTCTAATCATTATGTATTACCCATTACATTTTGAATGTCACTGTAACATTAAATATTTTACTATTCATACATCATTATAATACTCAATCATCTAATTATACACAGTACCATGGAACTCTAAGAATTGTCACTAATGACTTTTAGCAAATACAATTCTACCTCAATGTACTTGACGTCCCAAGTCGGAAAAGAAATTGAGTTGGAATCAACTTCCTCTAACACATCCCTGTAAAAATTATAAACCACTAATTTGGTGAGTATAAAATACTCAGTGAGCATGCATACATCATTATATATGAGATATAAGCATATGATAATAAAAGATATTAACGGTAAGCAATAAGATATAAGTTTGGAATCAATGAACAGATAATCAATACTCGTATCATGTAGAGACAAATAAAGGGATGGACTATATTTAAACATAAAATCTCCAGTAGTATCAGTATGGACTATATGCGAACATACAATCTCCAGTAGTATCAGTATCACATCAGTATCAGTAAGCATAAGGCTGATCAGACCCTATGGCCAGGACCATAACCCCTCCTAGCTAGGACATCAGTAATACAATATGCACATCTCCGACAGTATATTCTCACTATCCTATCGGAGCGGTAGCTCTGTCAAATCCTCATGTAAATAGGAAAATGGAAATCAATAACATTATCAAGTATGCATTAAGAACATTTCGGTATAATGGCTTTCAATACACGAGTTTACTTATCAATCAGTACACAAAAGGTATTTCAATATCAATAGCAATCAATGAATGTAGAATAATTTCAATCTTTAGGAAGACCAAAAAATGATCAACAATAACAAGTGGTATTTAATCAAGAATGAAACATACTCATTGGGTAAACAAATCAAAAAATGAGTATGCATAATGATGTATACATTACTCACCTTAGCTTATAACTTGAACATTTCCCTTTTTCCTTTTTCCTTTTTCCTTGATTCTTTACTTTATCCCTTTTGGTACCCATCATATCTCTTATTCATTTTTGACTCTACATATCCAATTAATTTCTATTTAGATACTATTTAACATAAACTTACATTACTTTTATTTATATTAAAGAAAATTTCTCAAATTTCTAAGTTACTAGGGTTTTTTCTGTGCAAAATTCTTTAATGGCAGCCTGTGTTCCATTACTCATATCTCTCTCTACAATTATTCAATTGCCTCAATTATTATTCCTAATTAAACTTAACATATAAATTTATAACACATCTAAATTTCACATTAAAATCATTACTACATAATTTATCGTATTAATTTAAACTTAGGCCTATAACTAGCCCTACTACCCTGCATTCTGCCTGAAATCCTATTCTGGCAGATTTTGTTCTTTTTCTAATAATTCAATCAATACTTAAAAAATTACTGTAATTATTTTTTCTATTGAAAATAGACATATAAAATTATAACATATCCAAATTTCAGAATTTTTGGATTATTCAACAATTATTGGTGAATTTCCAAAATTAAACTATTGCCCTAAAATCTCTATCCAGACATGTTCTGTTTCTATGCCTATAATTAATTCTATACTCATCTAATTTCAAAAAAATTTTCCATTAATTTATATAATACATAATTGAATATTTTTTATGTTTAACACTTTCTCTAATTAAAACTTTAAGATCTTTATATTAATACAATTTTGTAACCTATGTTCTGTTAAATAGTCATTCCGGGCAGTCTATACTTATTACCTAATATCTCATAAACCAAAATTTAAATTGCAAAATCCTTTTACAAGATTATATATAAGACATAAATTAACACTTTTAATGTTGAATACATCTTCTAATTTTGTCTCTATAATTATATACAATAAAAAAACTGTAGTATTTTTTAAAAAACCTAATTCCAAGCCAGTTATAGTTTTTACTCAATAAATCTTTACTCACCTCGAATTTCACAAATTTCTTTTACTTAAACCTAAATTACACATTTATCTACAACTTTTATGTTTTAACTATCTTCAAATTCAGTCATTAAAATTTCAGAATATTAGCCATAATTTACTGTTTCAAAACAGAATTCATAACTTATATAAACCCTAACTTATTCTTTACATTTTTAACTTAATCACCTCAATTATTTGCCAAATCAAACCTTAGAACTCTTAAATACAATTAAAAATGATAAGTTTGGAATCATTACCTTAGATTAAATTCTCAAATTCCATCTTCTTTCTTCCTCCATAAAGCTTGAATACAAATTTCCTTTCTTCCCTCATCTTCCTTCTTCAATTTCCTAGCAATTTTTAGTTAATTTCTATGGAAAAATTGGAAGACTTATTTTTGGTTGTTTCCTCCCCTAAATGGTTCGGCCACTTTCCTTTTGTTAATAGCTATTCTTCTCTTCTTTTCCATACACCAAAAGCCAACTTAAAGAGATGAAAGAAATAGAAAGTTCTAGATTTGGCTTATTTGGCACCTATTTAATTAATTAATAAATCAATTCATAATTTTCCTATCAATTATTAATTCTCCCACCATAATGTCCGGCTACCTTGGCTGGTTTCTAAAAAGGGTGGGTCTCACAACTTTGTTTAATTGCACTTTTTGCCCAAAATTTTTCTTATTTGTATTTTTGACCCCAAATTTTTCTGTAATTTATTCTGTCTATTCTGTTTAGATTTAACCTCAAGTGTGGGAAGTGAAATACCTTATTTTAAGTTATTATATCATTTAAAAATAGTTTTGGATCCTTTCTGGATCCCAGATAGTGGATTTTCAAAATTGCCCCAAAGTTGCCTTTATTTATAATTTTGCCATTATTCTTATTTTTAGTGTTCCAAAATATTTTTCAATTCTTTCTTTTCACCATAATTTCACATAAAATTAACTTATTTAATCCCCCTAGGTTTGGGTCAAAAATTCTTAAATTAGCCGGACTGCTATTTTTCTGGCAGTATTTTCGACACCGATGATTTTCGAAAAAGTTTTGCATTTGCTTCCTAACTGTGCCTCTAAAATTATTTCCCATCATTTCAATGCTTTTAAACTATAAACTGAGAATCAATTCATGCATACAAGATGGGGCTTCCTAGGGTATTACAGATATGGACATTATGAGTTTCTGGTGTTCTTGGATAAGTTTGTCATAGTGTTCATTGATGACATTCTTATCTATTCCAGGAGTGAGGAGGAGCATTCAGAACATCTGGGGATTTACTACAGATACTTCGAGACCATCAGCTGTATGCTAAGTTGTCCAAATGCCAATTCTGGTTAACTGAAGTGTGCTTTCTAGGGCACGTGATTTGTTAGGATGGTATTAAGGTAGATCCTCAGAAGGTTGAAGCAGTAGCAAATTGGCCTCGGCCTACTAGTGTCTCTGAGATCCGTAGTTTCCTTGGTATGGCAGGACACTATAAGTGGTTTGTGAAGAATTTCTCCAAAATTACTACTCTGTTAACTAAGTTGACTCGAAAACAGGAGAGGTATCAGTGGACTGATGAATGTGAGAGAAGTTTTCAAACTTTGAAGTCTTGCCTCACGAGTGCTCTGGTGTTAGCATTGCCATCAAAAGATGAGAAGTTTACAGTGTATTGCGATGCTTCCCGAGTTGGATTGGGGTGTGTTCTGATGCAGAATCGGAGAGTGATTGCTTATGCTTCTTAGCAATTAAAGAAGCGTGAGATGAACTATCTGACTCATGATTTAGAGATGGCAGCAGTAATGTTTGCACTGAAGATCTGGAGGAATTATTTGTATGGGACTAAATATGAAATATATATTGATCATAAGAGTTAGAAGTATATACTTCAGCAGAAGGATCTGAACCTCCGATAGCACAGATGGGTTAAATTGCTTAAAGATTACAATTGTGAAATCCTTTACCATTCAGGCAAGCCTAATATAGTAACAAATGCACTGAGCTGGAAATCTATGGGCAGCTTAGCTCACATCTCAGTCTCCAGGAGACCATTGATTTGTGAGATGAAGGAGTTATCTGATATGGGTATAGAATTGGATTTGGGATCCCAGGATTGTAACCAAGCTCTGATAGCACAATTTTGGGTTAAGCCACTGTTGATTGATGAAATTAAGGTGGCATAGGATAGGGATCCATATCTACTGAAGCAAAAGGGCAATGTTCATAATGGTAAGGCAACAGAGTTTATAGTAGAGGATGATGTACTAAAGTGTGGGAAACGGATATGTGTTCCCGACATTGATGGGCTACAGGATTAGAATATGAGAGAGGCTTATTATTCTTCATATAGTATACATCCAGGAATTACAAAGATGTACCATGAAGAAGGATGTAGCTCGGTTTGTTTCAACATGCCTAGCCTGTCAGCAGGTTAAGTTTGAGCATCAGAAGTCGTCTGGTTTACTTGAGGAGATTGAGTTGCCATAGTGGAAATGGGAGCATATTACCATGGATTTTGTAGTCAGTTTACTAAGGACTATACGGGGTTATGACTCCATATGGGTTATTGTAGATCGATTGACAAAGTCTGCTAACTTCTTGAAAGTGAAGACTAGTTACTCAGCAGCTCAATATGCATAGCTTCATGTTGATAAGATTGTGCGGCTTCATGGAGTGCCACTGATGATTATATCAGACTAGGGTACGCAGTTTACTTCTCAGTTTTGGCAAAATTTCCAGGAGGCTATGGGTACCCAGTTACAGTTCAGTACAGCTTTCCATCCACATACCGATGGACAGTCGGAGAGGACAATCTAGACTTTGGAGGATATGTTGCGGTTATGTGTTCTGAATTTTAAAGGTAACTGGGATCAGTATCTACCACTGATTGAATTCTCCTATAACAACAATTATCATTCTTCTATCGAAATGGCTCCTTATGAAGCACTGTATTGTAGGAAATGCATATCTCTAGTATGTTGGATGTGTGAACACTGATTTTTCGCACCCCTCAGACTCATGTCGAGCCGACCGACACTCACCAGGACCAAACTCGCTCTCGGACTGACTCAGAAACGCATCGGATCGAAGTCAGACCCAGGCTGCCACCCTCAGTGGAGGGCGGTGCCGCCCTCCTTAAGAGGCAGTGCTGTCGCCCCCCTTAGGCGGTACCGCCGACCCCTTTGGCGGTACCACTAGTCACCAAAATGGCTACCGCCCTCCTTCTCAGCTCGTACCACGAAGAACCTCGCCGCCGCCGCCGCCCCCTCCGGTGGCACCCCCCTTTGCCTATAAATTGAGACCACCCTTCATTATTTACACACACCGAAATCCCTTGAAGTCGATTTTTCTTCTCGGATTTCCTCTATTTCTCTCTCATACATCGATTTCTTCTTATTTCTTTAACTCTCTTTGAGTTTAAAGAATAATCAATTCGGGGCGAGTGGAGCCCAAATTTCTTTAGTTCTTTTTGAGCTAAAAAAAGACCAAATCTGGGGCGCGTGGAGCCTCAAAATTATTTCTAACAAAATCACTCTGTTAATTTCCTTGTTTTGAATTATCAAACAAAAAGACAATCGACCATCTTCCTGGGCTTTAACCAATCCAAAGTGGAGCTCCGATCCGGAAGGACAATTCGATCGTCGCCTTCCCAAAAAGCAAAGGAGCAGGTATCATCTCTTAACTTTTCCTATTTTTGATAAAGCATTAAAATAGGCAAATCTCCTTTATTTTGGTAGAGAATCAAAATAAAGAGTCCAAAACATGATAAGTTGGGCATAAATCAACCCTCCTTCGCAAGAAAGGAGAACTGCATGGGTTTTGATTCCCATTCAACGGGATACGTAGGCAAGCTACGTAAGGTCTTCAAATCCAAAAAGATCAAAGCGATCTCTTTTCTACTAATTCATTGCTTTATTGAATGTATTATTTAGGGAATGTGTGATCGACCTAGAACCCATAAGGGCTAGAGTCGATATCCCATATTTTGAGATTTCTTGAATTGTAATAAATTAATTACCGCTCTCTTAACTACTTTACTGCCTTATTTTCATCTGACTTGCTCATGCATCTATATATGTCATCCAATTAAATTGCTCATGAAAACACTTTAAATCAAGGTTAAATTAGAGGCCAGGTTCAACCGAAAACCTAGTCCCCGAATCCTCTTTGGTTTCAAAAACTAGTGCACTTATTTTCCTTTGGGATAAAATTGGAGTCAAATTGGTTTTTTACCTTAAATTTTCCCAATAAAAAAATAACTTAAGGTGGCGACTTCAAAACATAAAAATCATTTTCAAAAAAGGGTGCTAAGGTTGCCTCCCAATCCATGAGAAATCGTCCCTAAAAATGAGAGCATCCGTGATCTCCCTGGATCCGCGAGATGGTAAGTGCTCAAGCGAGGCCTCACAACTGGCGATTCCACTGGGGATTAACTTTTTCAAAAGTTAAAGAGGACTACCAATTAGTTGAAAACATTTTCAAAAGTGACTTTTTGCTTGGCTTTTAGTTTAACTTTGATTTTCATGCATCACTACATCACCAGTTACGAAATTCAACCTTTGGATAGCGAGTAGCATTGATCCGACAACTCTCTTTGAGTATGTTGGGAGATAGCAAAAGCATTCACCCCGCAACAAATCTTTAAATACTTTTTAAAGTGTAATGAGCAGTCATACTATTGAACCCACGTGAAACTCCTTGTTTCACATGTGGTTAGGTATATTCACTGCTCTAGTGTGATGGGTACCCTTTAAATCAAACCATCTAGCCTTCATGTAATGAACATTAGACCTTGGACTTTAGGGCCCATGAGCTATGATAATGTTAAACCGTCATCATAAACCAATTTTTACATGCATAACCATGCATACATGCACAACCATGCATTCATGCATTTGTGGACTAAGAACCAAAAAAGTCAGTGGTCAAACTAAAACCCACAAACTCTCAAATCTCGCCTAGATTAGGTCCCTTTTTTCCCATCTTTGCTTAGGTTTTGTTTGGACCACCATGACTTGATTTGGGGTATTTTCTTTTCAAAGGTACAAATGGAGGGCACAACACCCAGCATAGAAGCCATAGAAACACTTTTAGCCACCTTACTCAAGAAATAAGAGGACAACTTCTGTGTTGCTCTAGACCATGCCCTTGATACACAATGCCAGTCCATCCTCACTGAGGTGAAAACAATGATGGGTCAAGGATCAAGTACCCATCAAGCCAATGCTCCTGATGCATCTTCATCCCTTCGGCCTAGTCCTATTATTGATCTGACAAATAGTGGGAAAGCTCCAAAAGTTGATGCTCCTCCGGTTACCAATCTAAATAGTCGAACATCTCCATCCTCCTCTCTGAATCTTTTTTGTGGAGGAGAAAGCTCCAACCCAACTAAAACCAAGAAATTAATGGAAAAATTTGAAGCTATGGAAAGGCTTCTCAAAAATATTAAGAAGCATGAGGATCTCATTGATGTTGATGCTCTTACTCTTTTTCCAATTGCTAGGGTTCCTCCAAAGTTCAAGATACCTAGCATAGACAAATTTGACTACACCACTTGCCCAAAAACCCATTTGAAAATGTATGTGGGAGCCATAAACCAATTAGGGGTGGACAATGAGCTCCTTGCTCAATTGTTCCAATAGTCACTCACAGGGGCTGCAATAAGATGGTTCGTTGATTTAGACATCAATTTTAAGAAAAGTTGGGATGATATCTGTAATGCCTTTGTCAAACAATATCATTACAATCTTGAGGTGGACATCACCAGGAGGGATTTGGAAACCACTAAACAACAACAAAGGGAGTCTTTCTCCCTTTTCCTCACACGATGGAGGGCTAAAGCAACCCAAATGATGAACAGACCTACTGAGCAAGAGCAGATTGATATAATTATCAAGAATCTCCTCCCATGTTATCAAACTTGTCTCCAAACCTAGTACTTGCCAGATTTTAAAGCTCTTATTGCCACTGCTTCAAAGATAGAGGATCTGATCCAAAAGAGGGCAAATTAAAGAAGAATCCTCTAGTTCAAGGTATAGGAAAAGCACTTACTATGGCCACAATACTCCCTCCAATCAAAAGGCTAATCATCCTCCTATAAGACTTGAAACGAGATCTTTCACTGATTTGGGTATGCCTTTGATTTTGGTGTACAAGAAGGCTTTGGAATCAAATCTGCTTAAGCCTCTAGAACCTAGAGCACCTCCAAACCCATATCCTAGAGGTTGGAATGCAAATGAGTACTGTGAGTATCATCAAGCTACGGGGCACAAAAAAGACATGTGCAAAACCTTGAAACATAAAATCCAAGACCTGATGGATAGTCGAGATATAATCCCACCAAAAGCCAGACCTAACATCACCACAAATCCTCTTCCGAATCATTAGGCCAATGTTAATGTTCTTCACTCTTACAACTCGAAACTTGATTTGATCTCTTTGATTCGATCAAGTGAAGGTTGTTGTTGCGTCTTAGACTTCAAAAATTTTATGAAAGAGATAGATACGATGACCCGAAGTGGGAGACCTTACCAGCCAAGTTCATCAGTTCAACAGCCTGTTCAGCATGTCCTCATGCCCATGGAAAAGATAAACAATGAGCCCGAAGAGGATGCAATCCTCAAACAATTGAAGAAAAACTAAGCCAACATCTCTATTTGGAGTCTCATCCAATCATCCTTCCCACATTACCAAGCTCTTTGCAAGGCGTTGAATCAATGTCAAGCCCCTATCAACATTTCTCCGGAAACCTTAGTTGCCTCACTCACTAGCTCGACCAAGATGGCTTCTATCTCCTTCACAGATCAGGATTTGCCTAAAGGAGGAGGAAATCACAATCACGCACTGTATGTAACCGTGATGAACCAAGGGAAGATAGTCCCGATGGTTTTAATAGATAATGGGTCGGCTCTGAATGTTTGCCCATTAAAAGTTGCAAGTTGTCTGGTCTTGGAAGCTACAGATTTTACCCTCTTCAACCAGATTGTGAGGGCGTATGATAACACCAGGAGAGAAGTTTTGGGTGTGGCAACTCTTAATGTGACAATTGGACCAATCACTGCTCTAATCCCTTTATAGGTGATTGATGTGCCTGCTTGTTTCAATCTCCTCCTCAGGAGACCTTGGATCCATAAAGCAAGAGCAGTCCCATCCTCTTTGCATCAACTACTTAAAATGCCTCCTGGGATAGTTGTGGTTACCATCAAGGGAGACATACATGGTAAAAGTGAGGTTCTTAGCTCTACACCTGTTCTAGGAATTTAGCCCGAACTGAACCTTGTCCCCTTGTTTGGTTTCTCTTTTGACACCATTCAGTTCATTGAATAAGAAGGAGGAAAAGAGTTAGTCCCCTTTGAGTTCAATCTTTTTGGAAATATAGTTGTGGCTAACATTTTGAAGAAAATGAACGACTTCCCTGGTTTAGGTCTTGGGAGGAACCAACAAGGAATAACCTCTTTCGACGAGTATCCAGTAGCAAACCCACCTTTTGGACTTTGTTACAAGCCTACTAAAGAGGATTTAGAGGAGGTTGAGGTGAGAGACAAAAGGAGAGCTTAGGCTAAAAGGAGAGGTGAGGTTTTTTATTGGCAGATGCGCCCTTATTTCAGAATTTTGAATGGGTATTTTGTAAAAGAAGGGGGAGATTTTCCTTTTTATGGTTTTGTTGAACCATGGTTTTGCCCTATAACTAAAAAGCTAATCCCAGGTTTTGAATTTTTTTTTGATATCAAGCTTAACATGGAGGATTGTGAGCCCATCTACCTATTAGAGTAGGATTGCGAGGAAAATATGGAGGCTACTCTCTTTGAGCAAGTCCTCGTGATTGGAGACGAACTGGAATCAGACCCCACCAAACTTATCCATCCAACCTTGACTGCACTTGACAATTGGCACATTGAGAAGCTTTCCGGCCTTGATGTTTTGTTTTCTTCCCCTGCCAAGTACGAGTCAGAGTCTGTTGAATCTGTTTCTTCTTTTTCTTCTATGAAGTCTGTAAAGGATCTTCCTGGTCCTTCTTTTCATTTAGATGTAGTCTATAAAGATGAAACTTTTGCTAGTAATAAAATAGTCCAATTTTCCTCGTATATTCTTGAGTTTTTTTCCCACTCCATGAATTCAATTTAAAAAAGGCATTAAAAGAAAAAGAAATAAAAGAAATGTTAGCCCTCTTGGGCTTGATGTTGATTTTAATGATAACAAAACAATATAAATGTGTTATTTGAGCTAACATTTTGTTTGAGTTGGTTAAGGCATGAGAAATCATGACCATTGCTCAATTATAGGTTAACACATTCAAAA